>CM047813.1:99025942-99170334 GCA_026214975.1 Gentiana macrophylla
AGGTGTGCCCGATTTTGATTTTTCGGTCGGGTACATCTCATTGACGATTACTTCCGACTAGCTCCCCTCGCCTTCAAGTCGGGTCGCCTCGCATCTGCAAAGTATCACAAATAATTTCCTTCGTTGTTTCTTTGGCGGCGGATGGGTGCTCAAGCTTTGTCCCCGATCGGAGTGAGCTTCCAACGCTCTCTTCTTAGCGCTTGCCTCTAACTCGGCCATAGACTCGTTTATTCCGGTGTCGACTGGCTCGGCTGCGCCCGAAACCTCAGCGGCACCGTTCACAACCAAAACTTCTTCCAACAGATTTATCGAATTTGTGGTGGCATGGGTCCCTTCTATAGGTGCGACGTGAGGTGTAGCATGAGCTTGTCCTGGCACACCTTGTATATCCGGTTTCGTGCTCTTTTCGACCGCCTTGGCTTTGTCAAATGATCAAGATAGGTTTGCGGTCGGCTTATCGCTGCCCGATCTTGCCATTCTCAGGTGTAAAACTTAACCTCTCGATGCGGAATGGAAGATACCATTTGAAACTTGCGATCGCAGTATGCCTGTGGATCATGTTGTAGCGAGCGGCAAGTCAACCACTAGAAAATCTATTTTTTTCGATCCTGAAAGGCTCAAAATCTCCGACGCAGACACCTAGGTCGATCGTTCCTTTGACCCTTACCTCATGGTTGGTGAAGCCCTCTAGCGAGCCCAAATATGGTTTCAGATTGGCTTCGGTGAAATTCAAACCTTTGAGGCAGTCGAGATAGATGATGTCTTTGGCGGCGCCCGTATCCACCAGGACTCTGTTAACTCCGCACCTGGCGATCCCAATTTTAATGATTAGGGGCATCTCCATTGCTCCAGTAACAAAGCTGAGCCCGCTTTTCGTAAAAGTCAGGGCCTCTTCATCTGGTCGCAGAGTTCTAGGACGCTCGCGTCCGAATTCGTTGATTGAGTTTATCTGCTCCTTTATCTGTCTGTTGCTAGGCGGACTCTCGTGGATGACATTAAGCTCGCGCCAGATCTTGAGCAACGCCAAAGCCTCGACTCCGCACCGCCGCCGCTTTAAACCCGATCTAACTTTCCTTCCCGGACCAGTTTATCTATAATCTTTCTCAGGTAGAAACACTCATCTGTGTTGTGGCCGTAATAGTTATGAAACTCGCAGAATTTACTCGTGTCCGCTTTCCGAACCCTGTCCTCATTACGATTGTCGCGGGGCTTGCGAACGTACTCTGAGATTTCATTCAGGATTGCCGATGGGCGCGCATTCAGCGGAATGTAATCTTTCTCCTCGAACTTTTGCGGCCTTTTGAGATCACGGCCGTCCCCTCTTTCGCTGGCGGACTGACGACCTCCTCCATTTCTAGGAGATTGTCCACGCGCTCGGTTTGATGGGGCCGCAGAATCAGATTGAAGACCTCGGTTTTACGGAGGGGATGACTTCCACGGTAGTAAACTTCCGGGCTTGTTCCAACATATCCCTCAAGTTTGTTGGAGGTGCATTGTCAAATGTGTCTTGAGCTCACCACCCACTAGCCCAGTCAAAAACGCCATCATGACTGTGGGTTCGTAATACGACCGGGCGGACTGTGGGCTCGTCCCGGGTTTGATCGTAGATTTGGACGAATTTTTCGTAATACGACCGGGCGGACTCCTCAGTGCCCTGCTTTATCAAAAACAGATCGGTTGTGGTTTTGCGAGGTCTATGCGCCGTCTTGAATTCAGCCAGGAACTTTGTTCGCATATCCTCCCAGCTGTAGATTGATCCAGCTGGCAATTTGCGAAGCCATGTGGAGGCTTTATCCTTCATGCAACCTACCATAGCCACGCACCAGGCCGCGCTATGGCGAGTTGCAAGCATCATCTTACTCTCGAATGAAGCTAACCACTCGTAGGGGTCTGACTTACCCTGATCATCCGTCAAATTGACATTGGATATTCGGTGCTGTGGGAGGCTTGCTATGAGTGAATCTGAAAGCGCATACATAGCAGCACTAGGCTCCTTGTCCTCTTCCCGTTTATTCTTCTTCATTTCCAGAACCATCAGCCTTAGATCCTCAAACCGCTGGTTGGTCTTGGTTTGAGGTGCGCCCTGAGAATGGGCGTCGTCCTCGTCACTCGGGCCTTTCTGTTTCAGCCCGAGCTCTTCTTCTCAGGATGATGTCCCGTGCGTTTTCACTGAGGGGACCGAGCCTTTGTCTGACATTGTCTCGTGTCCTTTTATCCTCATTTCTTGGCGGGAATGGTGAAACTCTACGTTTACCCAGGCGATCACGCGCCGATATTCTAGTTTGGCTGCCTTCGCCATGCCGCGAGGAGGATACACTCTCCCCTTCCTGCTCGTGACGCTGAGCTCGCGTTCTTTCCCCCATGTTTACTGTTAAGGGTGAATTTATACGTTTTATAACGTTGTATTTTATGATGTTCTCCTCCATAATTCATATGATTTGCATAGGAAACGAGTGTTTAAATGATTTATTAAGCAAGTAAGATTTTAATTAGTTTATTTGCAAAATGAGGTTGTGTATGTGTTTTAATTATGGTTTTACGAGTATTTGGATTGTGTTACGTTTTGCGGTGTTTTTGATGTCATGTAGGTACATGTTGGAGGCTGAATTGATGATCAAATGTTGATATAATTCGAGCTAAATCAAGAAAGAGACGAGGAATGAAGGATAAAGATGGAAGAAGGAGGAGATAAAGATCAAGAAATCGAAGTTCAAAGACATATGGGCGTTCGTCCGTGTCCCGTCCCGAGTGGGCGGGCGTTTGATAAAGCAGACGGGCGTCCCAGGGAAGTATTTTGATACAGAGAGTTTGGGCGCTGGATGAACGAACGTCTGGCACAAGTTCAAGGTGAAGGAACGAACGTCAGAGATCTTTGGACGGCGTCCGGAGGAAGAAAATCAGGATTCGGGTAGCGCTGAACTTCCAACGCAGTTCTTGATATGATAACAACCGATTTGACTCTGGACCTCAAGAGAAGAGTTGTAGGTCTTGAAGAGAGGATTCTACAGGATTTTGAATCACTCCATTCCGACTTACGAGGCCCGAGATATGAGCATTACAAGTTTGGATGCTGTTGCTGAAAATAGCGGACGAGCGTCCGAATCTTCAAACGGGCGTCCGACGGACAGATTCTTTAGCAGCCGACATTGAAACTCTATATAAGCAGCGGATTTCTTTCACCCTAATCATATAATTTCAACCCTAAACCTAGGGGCAGCTTGGCTGCGTTTTTCTACAGATTTTATCTACTTTTATGCACTTTAATTCTTAGATTAGATTAGTTAGTTTCATGCACTTTTTATTCAACAATTCAAGCTTTCAAAGGATGCTAAGAGGCTAATCCCTCTTTGAACAAGCGTTGTGAAGCCTTCCTTCAACAATTCAGTTTTGATTCGTGATTAATGCAGTGAGTATCTATTTCAAGTTCGTTTCTTTTATCATGTTTTGTATGTTTTATTGCGTGTTTAATCGAAAGATGCTTGCTTTTATGATTGGTTATGTGATGAGAGTCATGTCAACCTTAGATCACCATGATAAAAGTTTAGACCTTTAATCTAATCAAAACGAAAGTTATTAGATTAAAACTCTAGATTAGAAATTGAAAGATTTCACGCCTAGGTTAGAAAGAAATAATCTTCAACATCGAAAGATAAAAGATTAGAAAACGAACTTGTCTACGAGAGTAGGAGTTTATGCCTTCGATTAGGTGAATCACGACTTGAGTAGAGATCACGAAATAATCCGAGTTAGAATTGAATGTTGATAGGATAGGTGGATCAATTGCTTGTTCGTTCGTTATACTTGATTTAAATCCTTAAAACTTGAATTGTTTAGCTTTAGTTTACTTTTCTGCACTTTACTTTAGTTTAGTTTTTATCGCTTTCAATCTTGCCTAGCATTGGAGCAATCCTCTGTCTAGTTACTTTTTTTTGCATATTTGTTTAGGTTAGTTATTCGTTTAGGTTAGATTCGTGACAATAGTTCGTTTAAAACAAAAGCTAGGATTCACAGTCGTCAGTTCCCCGTAGGATCGACCCGGCATTAACCTCTATACTACGATCCTTATACTTGAGGTTAACCGGTTTATTACTTGTTATTTTGTATTGATAAAATCCGGGACAAGTTTTTGGCGCCGTTGCCGGGGAACCGGACGGTTGCCTAGTTTTTGTTTTTGTTTTTAGTTTGTTTTTAGTTTGTTTTCAATTCTTGTTTTTAGGTTAGATCTTTTCAGTTTCTGTTTGTTGTTAGTAGTTTAGTTGTTTTTGTTCGTTTATCTGTCGTTTTATTTGTATTTCTGTGAGTAGTTAATATAAAAATTTTTGCTTCTAGTCTGTACTCTGTTTTTACGTGTTTGTACTGCTTTCTAATCGTTTACGCCCGATTGGGCGGCGTCCGTTGTACCAGACGCCCGTCCAGATCTTGCTCTAGTCAGACGAGCGTTCATACCTCTGGACGCCCGACCAAAGGAGTTCTGAAAAAAGCGGAGCGGCTCATATTTTGAACGCCCGTCCATTCGAATCGGTCGACGAACGTCCATCAAAATTGGACGCCCGTCTGTCCTGTCTGCCATCAGTTTTTATTTTATTTCAATTAGGTTTTCTGTTTTTTTCGTAGGTAAGTGTCGTAGGTAGGTTTCTTAGGTTGAATCATCTGACTCCACACCTTTCATGATCAAATTTTTGGATAAAAGGGATAGTTTTAGTACTCTTTAGTATTTTGGCCATAACTTTCGGCTCGAGTGTCGGATTGTCGCGCAGGACCCCAATTCGGAAAGCTCGTTCCGACGCCGACGACGACGACGTGGCGGACGGCCAAAGGCCGTCCGACACCATTTTCGAGGTCAAAATCCTCTGTTTTCCCTTCCATTTTGGGCTCAGAAGATTTCAACACGTTTTCTTCCCGTTTTAGTGTTTTCTGTTTTTCTATTTTAAATTTTTCGTAGTTTAAGTTTCTGTTTTTGTTTCATACAATCTTTTTCTCTCTTCTTTTCTTTTCTCTAGGTTTCCTTTCTTTCTTGCCCAACATCTTGATCTTGGATCTCGGTTTATGCAAACTCGGAGTCATAAGGGACCACTAATCTACTCCCCTGACCCCGAGCGGACCATAATCCGACCCAATAGGCGGAAACTTCGTTTCGACGAAGGAAACGCTTTTGATCGAGAATTTGAGCAATATCATGCAGGTGAAATCAAAGACATAGTAATAATGGCAGCGGAAGATAGACGGACGTTGGCCGACTATGCCATGCCCGTGATAATCACCATCAACCCGGCTATCAATCATGCCTACCATTCTCGCTCCAAACTTGAGCTTAAACCGGACTTATACAGATGATGCAAAGATGCATCAATTTTCCATGGTTTCCAATCTGAAAACCCCACACTCACTTACACACATTCCTACATATATGCAAAGCACCACCCGTATCCAAGGTGTAAGTGAGGACGCCATCAAGCTTAAATGTTCCCATTTTCCTTACGCTGGGAGGCACTTTAGAGTGGTATCACTCTCTCCCTCGGAATCCATCACTCTACGTGGGCTGAGCTCGAGAAGGAATTTCTAAGTCAATACTTTCCTCCTTCAAAAATATTGCACTGTCTGAACGAAATCTTCACATTCCGTCACCGGAAAATGAGTCATTCTTTGAGGCGTGAAAAGGTTTAAGTCTCTCCTGCGAAAGTGTCCCCATCATGGCTTGCCAAAGCAAAGGCAAGTCCATACTTTCTTCGAGTGGATTGACCGAGCTCACCAAGGGCATGGTCAATAGTTCCTCAGTGGGGCATTTCTAAAGAAAACACTGATGAGGGTGGGCACTGCTCGAGGACATTGCCAAATACAATTATGCCCCTCTTATCGGTCCATCCAAGCACCTCCTCCTCCTCCCAAGGTCGAAGAGGTGACTATGCAAAGTCTTGTTGCCATGCTGCAAAAGCAGATGGCACCTTCTCAACTGACAGCTTCTCAAAACTTTCCAAATCCGAGTTATCAGGCTCCTTCACCTTCACGTAACTCTCGTGTTCATCTTCGTGTAAGCTTGCTTTGTCGACCGCCATATGACCGCCAATGTCGCTTTTCTTCCCCTCTGCTCATCAAATCAATGCCGTTTCATGACAATGGGCGGTATAATCCAATCACATGCCAAGTATGTGATAGCATGGGCACATCGCCGCTCGTCTCCCATGATTGGGCGTAATGCGAAGTCAATGCTTTCTCTGGCCGACAAATCGTGAGATTCAATAACCAATTCTCTGGCGAACAATTTCCAAAACCAAGGGTTTAATCAATCTTCGGATTTAATCTAATTCGAACTTCAATAGAAACCTGGTTACAATCGTAACCCAAGCTATAATTCTTCCAATCCACGAAGAAAGGTTCAATCGAAATGGCCCGCCAATTCTAATTACTCGCATTCAAAAGTCACCAAGCCACCATTTCCCAGAACTTTCAAAACTCTCAAGGCACCTCCCACAGGGGCGATATAAAAGCCGAATGGAATTCATTTCGGGAGGAGCAAAGCGAGACGATGAAAAGTCTTGAGAGGCAAATCGGGCAATTGGCTGACGATTAGCCTCAAGACCGTCAGGCGGTTGCCCGACTTCACGGAAAAGAATCCAAGAGGCGGTCAAGTCGCTCAAGCCGATTTAAGCAATGTACCAATGCACCGACCTCGTGCCAATAATGCAATACGGTAAAGAGGGAGGCCGGTCGATGAACTTAAGTGGTTCTCAAGTTGGTGGTCCCCGGCTTCCAGGAAACCACTAGCCCCTCCCGCCGATAAGGCGGGAGGGGAAATTGAGCACCCATCATCCTCGGCATAGGCCAAATCGTCAGTGGATCCCCGATAGCTTCAAGAGTTGAGATTCCTCAAGTGGTGATCCGCTTGAGGAATAAAGAATTAATTGGAAGTCCTCGTGGTCGATCCTCGAGGAATGATGAGTTAAATGATAGTCAGGTGGCTGATCCTCGACTAACAAAAAGAATGAAAAGACGGTTCGGTGGAAAGATTTGGAAGACAAGGACGTTAGTTCGCCTCGAAGAAAGTATTTTCCGAGGATGATTTGAAAAAGCTTCCCTTTCCACCTAGAAAGAGCAACATCCCATTGAGCGAAGATAAGAAGTACGAAAAGGTGCTTAAATTGTTGAAAAATACTCAGGTTAATCTTCCATTATCCGAGGTCTTGGTCGAGATGCCTAAGTATACAAAATTCATCAAGGACGTTGTTTCTTCAAAGAAGAAGTTAGCAGAAATGGATCAGGCAATTGGTGAGGATTGTTCAATGATCAATTATCCAGACTTACCAATCAAAAGAGGTGACCCAGGCAAGTTTGTGCTCACATTGCAGATGGGAGGCCTGGTCTTCCCAAATTCTTTATGTGACCTGGGTGCATCCATAAGCTTGATGCCATTATCTGTTTGCAAGCAGCTGGGTTTACAAAGTCTTCTAGAACCCACTACCATGAACCTGCAGTTCACTGATAGATCTTCTAAGAAAGCCTCAGGGATCCTAAAGGACGTATTGGTTCAAATTGATAGGTTTACCTTCCCAGTTGACTGGTACGTCTTAGATATGGAGAAAGGTGAGAACGTTCCCCTGATTCTTGGAAGACCTTTCCTATCTACAGCTAGAGCCCTCATCGATTGTGATGGTGGGCAAGTGACTATTCGAGTTGGTGACCAGGAGGTGAGTTATAGTGTCTCTAAATCTATTCAAGTACCCTCTGGTTCTCCAACCGGCTGTTCCATTGAGGAGGCGTCTGATGACTTCAATGACTTCATGGATAAGAAAGTCATGGCTGTAGAAGAAGAATATGAGCGATTGATCGATAATCTGAACAATCATGGTATGGTAAGTCTAGATCAGTTAGCAGCTAAATTCAAGAATGAGCTAAGAGAAGAAGCTTTGGCAGTAGGGCCACTAAGTAAGCTCAACGATGTTGAGTTGAGGAGTGGAGATCTTAAATCGAGTCTAGAGGAACCCCCTGTAGACTTGGTTCTGAAGCCGTTGCCTAAACATCTTAAGTATGTGTTTCTAAGAGAAGGTGACAAGCTTCCTTTGATCATCTCCGCCAAGCTATCTCGTATAGAGGAGCTTAAATTGTTAAACGTCTTGCGCAAAAATGAGAAAGCCTTTGGATGGCAGGTGGGAGATATCCGAGGGATATCTCCCGACATCTGTATGCACAAGATCAAGACTGAGGAGGGTGCAAAACGAGTTAGACAACCTCAGAGAAGGCTCAACCCTCACATGCAAGAGGTAGTCAAGAAGGAAATTATAAAGCTTCTAGATATGGGTATCATTTACGCCATTGCAGACAGTGAGTGGGTATCCCCAACTCAAGTGGTTCCCAAGAAAGGTGGAATTACTATTGAGAAGAATGAGAAGGGAGAAGAGATAGCATTGAGGCTCGTTACTGGATATAGAGTATGTATCGATTATCGAAAGCTCAATGAGGTCACACTGAAAGATCATTTCCCCCTTCCATTCATTGACCAGATGCTTGAGCGTCTGGCGGGGCACGCATTCTACTGCTTCTTGGATGGATATTCAGGATATTTCCAGATACCCATCGATCCTGTTGACCAAGAGAAGACCACTTTCACTTGCCCTTATGGTACATTCGCTACACAACAGCGGATGCCATTTAGTCTCTGAATGCCCCACCACCTTTCAAAGGTGTATGATGGCAATCTTTGACGGGCTAGTTGAAAAGTGCATGGAGATTTTTATGGATGATTTCTCGGTCTTTGGTCAATCCTTCGATGATTGCCTCGATAATCTTGATCAGTGTTGTCTAGATGTGTGAAAAGGACTTAGTGCTTAATTGGGAAAAATGCCATTTCATGGTAGATGAAGGCATAGTCCTTGGCCACAAGGTGTCCGCCAAGGGGGTATAGAAGTAGATAGGGCCAAGGTTGAAGCTATTGAGAAGATGAGTTATCCTAAGAATGTTCGGGAAGTCCGAGGTTTTCGGACATGTCGGCTTCTATAGAGGTTCATCCAGGACTTTTCAAAGATTGCCAAGCCCCTGCCTACTTTACTCAAAGAAGACGTTACTTTTGATTTTGATGAGAATTGCAAGCGCGCGCTTGAGGAGCTTAAGAGTAGGGTGATCTCTCGCTCCAATTCTTATATCGCTTTGATCGAACCTACCTTTGAGCTCATGTGCGATGCATCCAACTATGCAGTTGGTGCAGTATTAGGGCAAAGAATCAAAGGGAAGTTTCAGCCAATCTATTATGCCAGTCACACATTAAGCCCCGCGCAAGTTAACTACACTACCACCGAAAAGGAATTGTTAGCTGTGGTGTTCGCCATGGACAAATTCCGTAGTTACTTGTTGGGTGCCGTAGTCACTGTTTGGACTGACCACGCGGCTTTGCGATATCTCATGACCAAAAAGGAAGCTAAACCGCGCCTCCTACGTTGGATACTGATCCTACAAGAGTTTGATGTGCACATCAAAGACAAAAAAGGCAGTGAGAACGTAGTGGCTGATCATGTGTCTAGAATGTTGAATGAGGAAAAGGACGTACCTGATGATATAGATCTTTACTTTCCTCTAGAAAACATCATGTTGATCGATGGCCGCTCTCCAGACGTTCCTTGGTATTCTTCCATCGTCAACTATCTTCATTCCCAATACCTTGATCCTGAAATGTCATATCAAGAGAAGAAGAAGTTCTTCTCTGATATGAAATACTTTGTTTGGGATGAACCTTACCTCTTCAAGATCTGCAAAGATGGTTTGCTAAGGAGGTGTGTTCCAGAGTCTGAGCAACGCGATATTATTGAGCAATGCCATAGTGGACCCACTGGTGGTCACTTTGGTCCTTGGAAAACCGTTGCGAAGATCTTCCAATCCGGTTTCTATTGGCCTACGATCTTTAAGGATACAGAAGCATTCTGTAAAGCTTGCGATAGGTGTCAAAGAACCGGAGCTTTGACGAGGCGGTTTGACATGCCATTGAAACCCATCCTAGAATGCGAGGTCTTTGATGTATGGGGCATCGATTTTATGGGACCTTTCCCATCATCTTGCGGTAACAAATACATCTTAGTCTGCGTTGACTATGTTTCGAAATGGGTGGAGGCAATAGCCACTCCTCACAATGATCATAAAACGGTCATGAAATTTCTGAAGAAGAACATCTTTGTGAGGTTTGGATGTCCACGCGCCTTGATAAGCGACGAAGGGACACATTTCTGCAACCGACCACTGGAGAAAGTACTCGAGAAGTACGGTGTTCGTCATAAGACCGGCACACCATATCATCCTATGACGAGTGGTCAGGTTGAACGCAGCAATCAGAGCTTGAAGAAGATCCTGGAAAAGACAGTGAATAGCCATAGAAAAGATTGGAGTTTGAAGTTGGATGATGTACTATGGGCATATCGTACAGCCTATAAGACCCCCATGGGTACATCACCCTACCAGATGGTTTATGGTAAATCATGCCACCTGCCAGTTGAGTTAGAGCACAGGGCGTATTGGGCTACCAAGTTTCTTAACTTCGATTCCCAATCCTGTGGCAAACATCGACTGCAGCAGTTGCATGAATTAGACGAATTTAGACTCCAAGCTTACGAAAGTGCCAGGATTAGTAAGGAAAAGATGAAACTCCTCCACGACGCAAAGATCAAGAAGCGAGAATTCAAAGTCGGAGAGCAAGTGTTACTCTACAATTCCAGGTTGCATTTGTTTCCTGGAAAGTTGAGGACACGTTGGTCCGGCCCCTTTGAGATTCTCCGAGTCATTCCTGGAGGCGTTCTAGAACTGTGCGGTTATGGTGATCAACCGTTCCGAGTGAATGGTCAGAGATGCAAGCATTACATTGGTGAACCCAAGGTAAAGCCTTTGACTGTTCGTTTTCTCGATATCCTCGGGTGTAGCGCCCCTAAAGTCGATGAGTTTGACGAATTTTCGCCAGACTTGTTTTCGGAGGATAACGGTTGTGGTAAATCAGAGGAAGTTCTAGCAGGTAGTTGGGATATGGAAGAGTTTTTCAAAGAGCAACAACTTAAGAGGAAGCTGGCAAAGAAGAGATCGACCATGGGAAGTTTAAGCGGGTTTGAGAGCTATCAAAGATTTGACCCCATGTGTTCATTGTTTGTTTCTGCAGCCACACTCATCGATTCGAGCTTACACGAGGTAGTGGTCGCGCGAGAAAAGTCAAATGGCCTTGATCCAGTGAGCTTTCATTGAGTCGGGCTCTCGACGTTAAACAAAGCGCTTGGTGGGAGGCAACCCACTCTTTTCTTTTGCTTTGTTTTTTTTTTTTTTAGTTTTTTCGAGCTACTGTCGGTTTCTCGTAGGCTCGGATTTTATTTTTTCTAGGTTTTGTATTTGAATTTGTTTCTGTTTTAATAAAGGGTTGAATTGGTATTATGACTAAAATCTGCTATTTTTGTTGAGGCACTGCTGTGGATGTTTTGCAATCTCGAATTTTCTTTATTTATCTCTTCTCCACGATATGATATACTCCATTGTTTCCCCCGAGGTATTTCTTTGTTTTTCATGAGTGCAGGGTATTTGCATTAGCCTTTGTGAGTTTTAGATGATAGCAGTTTTCCGGTGGATGGTCCACGTCATCGCTTTCTTGAGCATTCTGGATCTGACTTCGAAGCATTTCCAGAATTGCCCCATTCGACCGACAAATCAGCTAAGTTTTCTTTTTCTTTATTTCTGCACAACATGAGGACATGTTGTAATTTAAGTGTGGGGGAGGGGATTAGTCGGTATATATCTATGCATTTGCTTACATGATATTATTTCTATGCTAAAATGAGCTAAATTTTCAAAAATTTTGTTTTGTCTCGAGTGAGCAATGCATGTTTTTGGTCGGTTTGTTATATTCATCGATGCTCTATGCCATATGTTCCGTAAGTTAGTTGATTCACCCGAATTATTTTTCACGAGCCATAGTGAACGATGAGCTATTTTTATAAAGTTATACCCCGTTTTGGATTAGTGATTTTTGATTATCTTATAAGTCATGTGCTTAGTGCTACGTGCATATCGTGAGATTTATGATAGTTTGTATTTAGTTCCGTAGTATGAGATACTGTGAATATCTAGAAGTTTGAATGTGATAAGTACACGTAACTATTGTCCAATTGAAGAAGTTGAATTAAATGAATTAAATGGGTGTGTCGAAAGCTAGTCGATGATTTGAGTGAGGTAGGGTATACCACGTATGTCCTATTCCACTATGATGACTAAAAGCTCACGACAGTTAGAAAAAGCTGCCTTATGATTGGAGTAAGGTAGGGTATTATCTCGAAATGTCCTATTCTGCTATGAGGGCAATAGCTTCTTCTAATGTGTGTTTAAAGTGAATGAATTAAATCAACTAAGATGTTGTTATGAAATGAATACAAGACTTAGTTATCATTAGTCTTATCCCCAGTATAAACCGATGGATATGATGTAGGGATTATCCTCTGAGTATTTCAGAAAGGCCCTAGATTCATTCGATCATTCTTTTCGGGATATGTCACGTTTGTAGGGTACATCTTATGAGTGTCACTTATTACTAGTCTACAAGGGGGGTATTAGCTAGTTTTGCTTGAATTATTCAAGTTTGGATTTAGTGGAAGTTTTCTATGGCTATGCACACACACGATGGTGAACTTCTAATTTATTGACTATGTGGTATATGTGTTGAGGTGTCTATATTCTTTCCGAGCCTTTATCTTGTTTTGTTTTGCTCGGGACGAGCAAAGTTTAAGTGTGGGGGAGTTGTTAAGGGTGAATTTATACGTTTTATAACGTTGTATTTTATGATGTTCTCCTCCATAATTCATATGATTTGCATAGGAAACGAGTGTTTAAATGATTTATTAAGCAAGTAAGATTTTAATTAGTTTATTTGCAAAATGAGGTTGTGTATGTGTTTTAATTATGGTTTTACTGAGTATTTGGATTGTGTTACGTTTTATGGTGTTTTTGATGTCATGTAGGTACATGTTGGAGGCTGAATTGATGATCAAATGTTGATATAATTCGAGCTAAATCAAGAAAGAGACGAGGAATGAAGGATAAAGATGGAAGAAGGAGGAGATAAAGATCAAGAAATCGAAGTTACAACCACATATATGGACGTTCGTCGTGTCCCGTCCCAGAGTGGACGGGCGTTTGATAAAGCAGACGGGCGTCCAGGGAAGTATTTTGATACAGAGAGTTTGGGCGCTGGATGAACGAACGCCTGGCACAAGTTCAAGGTGAAGGAACGAACGTCGAGATATCTGGACGAAGCCCGTGAGGAAGAAAATCAGGATTCCGGTAGCGCTGAACTTCCAACGCAGTTCTTGATATGATAACAACCGATTTGACTCTGGACCTCAAGAGAAGAGTTGTAGGGCTTGAAGAGAGGATTCTACAGGATTTTGAATCACTCCATTCCGACTTACGAGGCCCGAGATATGAGCGTTACAAGTTTGGATGCGTTCTTTCCCCCATGTTTACCACTTTCAAAGGATGAGTGATGACGTTAGGTGCGGGGTTCATGCCTTCTATGGTTGGGAGAGGATCAATTGCTAGTGCGGGCTGGCCTGCGGAGATCAAAATCTCGTTGGCCGCCTTCATTTTTGCTGCGTACTCACCATAACTCTTTAACCTCGCCAGATCTGCCTCGCTAGGAATTGGCGGAGCGGGAGCCTCTTCAGCTGCGCCCTCAAGTGCCTTTTGTCTTCGGGCGAGCTCTGCCTCCAATTGAGAGTTTTTCTTTTTCAACTCCAAGAACTCGCGGTAGTCAACGGTCCCACGAGCGGGGTCACTTTCATGCGACCTCGTCGGTGCGATCTGTTTCTCAGGCGGGTTGGGTGTGATGGGTTTAGGTGAGGTATTAGCCATGATGAGGCGTCTGACACAAGCCTAACAACACGCTTTCCAAGGTAGCAAGTGGGATTATTACCTCTGACACAAGCCAACTCTTACGTCCTTTTAGAGGGCAGTTAGTGTGATGTGACTGGATGTGACTTGGTGCTAGAATTTATGCATGCAACATCCGATGAACCATTTACCAACCCACAAACATTCGATCTTGCTACAGAGACGCTACAAACTGACTTTTGTGATGTTCATACCGTCCAAATCAACATGCAAATCGGAAAAACGCTAACCACAGTCATTTCTTAGCAGTTTATATAAGATTATCACAATAGTGGTGAATCTTCAAACGCAAGATTGGGATAATCTACATAAACATATGAGCTATTTTTCAACAGACTATGAAGACAAAGATAACCGATTTGATGATGATAAAATGGAGTAAAAACCTGCTATATAAGGAGGATGAAGATCCTAATGTCGATCCTAGAGACGACTGTGATGAATCCGATGGTGAATCGCCACATGCAACGCCAAATGAGAGCTCAGCAGGTCATCGGAGTGCTGAGGAAGAAGATCGGAACAAGCTGAGAGGCTACAGACACCACGAAAGTGTTGAATCTTTTGAAACTTTCCCGGTAACGGAGCCAGTTGACGGGTCTGTTTCCGCCAGGTGGTTTAGGCAATAATTTTGAGGAGGATATCTAGCTTTTACGTGGTGTTTTCCGATCAGTGAGGGCGTCGCCGCCGAGTGAAGGTGTTTTCCGGTGGTGGCCACAATTAATATAGACAGGAAATAAATGATAGCTATAAATGTAATAATGCTTGGAGCAATAAATGTAAAAGAGCCATCCTCCTTTTCATTAATGTCAAAGAGGGGGTATTTATAGGGAAGGGATAAAGTTGTAAAGCCTACACGTGTTAGCGACGCCGGTGCCCGACAGATGGCAGTTGGCGCCGCGTTCTATCTAAGCTTATGAACTTCCCATTAACTTGTACTGAGTTTCTCCTATAAATGGGCCCGCAACGCTGCGAGGCGGCCCCCTTATGACGAAGACGCCGGCGGGATGGCCAAGGAGTTGGCAACGTCGCGCGGTCTTGTGCGGGAAGGTGGTTTGACTTATTCCCTCAGGCGAGTTGACCGGGGATAATGGGACCGTGTCAGGTTCCGTATCATCAATAGTGTTGTTTTTTTATATTGTGTTGTATAATGTTGTTTTTATATATAGTTTTTGTTTTTTATATAGTGTTGTTTTTTATATAGTGTTGTTTTTTTTATAGTGTTTATATAGTGTTTTTTTATAGTGTTTTTAGTGTTGTATAGTGTTGTTTTTTATATAGTTTTGTTTTTTTATATAGTGTTTATATAGTGTTGTTTTTTTTATATAGGGTTGTTTAGTGTTTTTTTTAGTGTTTATATAGTGTTGTATAATGTTGTTTTTTTTATATAGTGTTTTTTTTTATATAGTGTTTTATAGTGTTGTATTTTTATACTGTTTATATAGTGTTGTTTTTTTATAGTGTTTATATTGTGTTGTTTTATTATATAGTGTTGTATAGTGTTGTTTTTTTATAGTGTTTATATTGTGTTTTTTTTATAGTGTTTATATTGTGTTTTTTTTTATAGTGTTGTATAGTGTTGTTTTTTTATAGTGTTTATATTGTGTTGTTTTATTATATAGTGTTGTATAGTGTTGTTTTTTTGTAGTGTTTATATTGTGTTGTTTTATTATATAGTGTTGTATAGTGTTGTTTTTTTATAGTGTTTATATAGTGTTTTTTTTTATAGTGTTTATAGTGTTGTTTTTTTGTATAGTGTTGTTTTTTTTATTCGGCAGTTGTATAGTAATAATTGTAACAAATATATAAATAAGATATAAATTGCGTACCTTTAATCGATGTCGGTATTTAGACCGCTTGCTCCTGCTCCTGAAGTTTCAGTGTCACCGCCTTCGAACTGTGACTCATCATCTTCTGACACAATGTCTTGCACCCTCTTCTCAGCTCCTACCCAATCTTGACAACACAATTGCTTCTCTAAATTGGTGGGATGAAGCGAACATCTTTTATTGTTAATCACATATCCTGCCATGCTGAAACATCGTTCAACAGTGACGGTCGAAACATGGCAACTTAAAAACTCGACCGCTATCATTGATAGCACTGGAAATTCTTTAGCATGTCTCTTCCACCACTTCAATAAGTCGGCCGAAATCATAGGAATCATCGGTTTCACAAATTTTCAAATGTTGTGTTTAAAAATTTTGATATCTCTCAGACGTTGATCGGATGACGTTGTCGCCCTTTCGCTTTTGGCGTTCATTTTATCCGAACTTTTTAAGTCCCGTAGGCAACCGCAGGTTAGTAGAAGCACTTGCGGATGGATTGGGAACCGCGTCGTTTCTCAATCCATACATATGCTCATATTCAACAAACAAAGTGTTTAATAAATTTTCAACTCTATCTACTTCAACTTTATAATCTACCGGGGACACACCATGAGTATTAGACAAAGCATCATAGTAAGCACTTAACATGTTGACACACACTAGTAGTCTTAAACGAGGGTTGAGAATAGAAGAAATGAGATAAGTGTCAGGAATATGCAACATGTACTTATTCCATTTCTCCTTCATCGGCTCTAAACATTGAAATAATGTAGCGTCATGTTCCAAGGTTTCAAACTCGGCAGCTTATTTCTACACTAGCGAGCAAGACTAAATGTGCAAGTGGGTTGATAACATTTTGAAAAAATTCAAAGATATTTTTTGAATAATTCAAAAACATCCATCGCTTTCTTGCATGCAAATCCAAAGAGAAGGATACAAACGATATTCGCTTGGACAATGTTCACTTAAAATTCACAAAAGGTATTTTTAATTTTGTTTGTTTTTTTCCAAAGATCATAAGTCGTGTTCCACCTATGCGGTACATCTTATGCGCTTTGATACGGGCGATGACATTTCTCGCTTAGAAATTTATACCACTTATGAACAAGAGTATTTCTACCTAACACATGTGAAATAGAACTTTTATCGTATTAATATTATGGTCAAAAACTTTTAAACTATCTTTTACACATAAATTAAAAATATGGCATAAACATCTAACATGAAAAATTGACCATTACAAACAGTGTTCGCAAAATCGGGATAGACCGAATAGAAGCGGTGTTGTTTGAAGCATTGTCAAACGCAATTGAAAAACTTTATCTTTTAAATCGTATTCCTCAAAAATATCAACTAATAAAGATGCAATGTTAGAAGCACTATGAGTTTCGTTAAATAAACGAAAAGCAAGTAATCTTTTTTGGACAATCCAAGTGTTGTCAATCCAGTGAGCCGACACGCCCAAATAAAAATTGTTGGTCCTACTATCCTCCCAAATATCGGCACATATGCATATTCGGAATTTATTTGTCTTCAAGCTTTCTTTAATAATATTTTGTCGTTTAATAAATTTATTTTTGAAATCCCTCGTAACCGTTGCACGAGGGATCTTAGTAAATGCCGGCTGCAAAGCCCCCTTGTACGTAAGTTTCGAAAAAAGGATTCTCAGGAAAGCTAAAAGGAAGACTCATCCCCGTAATAAGATCCGTGGTTAAATCTCTACAGTTATCACGAGTGTAAATAAGGAGTGGATTAGTGTTACCTCCGCTGGAGCTCGGCATGTTTAGCTGGGCTTGAGACGCGCCGTCTTCCAATTTTTCCGGGTGTTTTGTTAACATGTGAGTCCGCATCGATCCGTAACCACCGGAATGTTTAAATTGGTATTTTACGCCACAGAAATTGCACACCGCGAAGAAAAATTTTCCGGGGTTAGCTAATGCTATATCATCAGTCCGAGGAACCTTTGTGAAAAATTCCGTAAAAATTTTCGATTTTAACCTTTTTTCTTGTGCTTTGGATCGGGTAGTTTCATCAACATCTAAATTGACTGACTCGGGAATATATAGGAGTAGCATCATCACTAGCATCACACGGTGTTCTTACAGGCACACGACTCCCACCACGTGCTTGTCTCACTACTAGAATTTCTCGGATTTGTGACGAATTTTTGTGACGAATATTGTTCGTTACAAATTTCCGACAATATTGCTACGAATTAGCGACAAACCACATATTTCTTTTTTTTGCAATAAATAGGGACAAAATTGTGACAAAATATGTACATGGCAAAATGTATGTGACTATTTTGTCACAAATCTTTGCGCCAAAATCGGGCGCCATAATTTGTGAGAATTCTGTGACAAACTGGCTTGGTCATAAAAGTCTTCGTTGCTAATCTGCCGCTAACCGACATATCTGTCCACATCGCAAAATTGTCACATATTTTCCACAAAATTGCTACGAATTAGCGACAAACCGCGTAATTCTTTTTTTTTCCCAATAAATTGAGACAACATTGTGACAAAATATGTACGCGGCAAAGTGTATGTGACTGTTTTGTCACAAATCTTCGCGCCAAATTCGGGCGCCATAATTTGTGAGAATTATGTGACAATCTGGCTTGGTCATAAAAGTCTTCGTTGCTAATCTGGCGCTAACCAACATATCTGTCCACATCGCAAAATTGTCACATATTTTCGACAATATAGCTACAAATTTCCCTGATTTGTGATGAAAATTTGTGATTAAAATGGTTCGTCACTAATTCGCGACATCATTGCTACAAATTAGTGAAAAAACATAAAAAGATTATTTTTATAAAAAATTGCGACGGTATTGTGACAAAATATATACATGACAAAAGACCAGTAACTATTTTGTCGCAAACCTTCACGCCAAATTTATGCGCCATTATGTGGGATAAATATGCGACAAACTAGTTTGGTTACAAAAATTCCTTCCTAATTCATCACTGACGGATAAATTTGCCCATATATATTTACTTTTAACAAATCAAATTATAAAGGCCAATAAGGCCTTGATTTAGCGGTCAAAGTTAAGGCCAAGGACCACCTCTTAGTACTGGGTTCGAGCCCTACTAAGTGTAAATGTGTGTGAGTGTTATACTTCTTCGTATATTATATAAATATATAGTGAACTTATTTTTGTATTTCAAATACATATAATTTACAAAAATTGACATGGATGACCCAAAGATTATCAACATTGGACGTTTTGGGCCGAATGCCGGTCAAAATAGTCAAGAGGGCCAAATCAGTACAAGCTCGTAGACGTTTTGGGCCAAAAGAGGGTCAAAATGCGGGCCAGATCAGTACAAGCCTATTGTGGGTCTTTAGCTAACCGAAGTTCAATCCCGAGGTTCACTATTGAGTTGTGATTCAAACTCGAGGTTCGTTATTGAGTAGTAATTTCAAACACGGGTCGGTTGAAACCCGAGGTTCATTAGTGAGTTCATGATGTGAAACCAAATGTTCGTTAGTGAGTTAATGATTAGAAGCCTGAGGTTCCTTAGTTAGTCATGAGTTAATGATTTGAAACTTGAGGTGTGTTAGTGAGTTAGTGATTTGAAACTCGAGATTTGTTACTGAGTTCATGATATGAAACCCGAGGTTCGTTAGTTAGCTAGGCATGAGTTAATGATTTGAAACCCTAGGTTCGTTAGTGAGTTAATGATTTGAAACCCGAGGTTCGTTAGTGAGTTAATGATATGTAACCCAAGGTTCGTTAGTGAGTTCATGGTATGAAACCCGAGGTTCGTTAGTGAGTTCATAGTATGAAACCCGATAGCGAGTTAATGATTCGATACTCAAGGAAAATAGAGATTTTACGACGCACGCTTCTTCTTACGTGCAATAAATGTGCATCAACAAAAATTTCACATTAAAGTCGCTCATAATACGTGGATGCCACGCAGCGTAATGTAGAAAAAATATTTATAAGTTCCTGAGACAAAGCGTTGACGCAAAAGGTAAATTGTTGACTCAAAACCCTAATACCTTAATTGAAATAGTCGCCCCTTTTCCATTTTAATACTTCTGCACTTTCAACTTGAAGTTCAAGCGATTTAGCATCAATATCATTCTCCACTAAATCACTTGTATAAGGTTATTCTAAACATCAATTTTATTATCTTTTCAATTTTGTGTTTTCTCTTTTTAAATTTCCTTATATCTGATTTATTGTGTGGTTGCTATGGTGAGTGGTGAGTTTGGATACGGGTTGTGGGTGGGAGATGGCGGTGGTTACAGGTTGAGGTGGGAAGAGGGGTGGTTACGGGCTGGGGTGGGGACATGGATGTGGTTACGGGTCAAAGGTGGGGAAATGGATGTGGTTACGGGGCTGTGGGGAGGGGTTGGGGCTGCGATCCTCTGAACATTTCTCAGCTCAAAATCCCTCAATTACGTGATATAAAATCAGGAAAATGAGGTGATTTTCATCTTCTTCTTTTGGTGTTGTGATTTTGCTTTTTACAATGAATGCAGTACTTTTGTTTTTATGATTTTGTGAATTTTTCTGTGTATTGTGGATCTACAGAGATGCTTGTCTTTGGTGGAAATGAGAGAATTGTAATTAGAATTTCTATAAAAAGTTGGAATAAACAGTAAACATTCAAAAGCAAATGAGCCTCTTTGTTTCACGGTTTTGTAATTCTATCTTTATGTTTCAATTCCATCTTTATGTTTCAACTTGACACTTTTACCTGATTTTCTTTTATGATTTTACGTGTCAAGTTGTTATTGGCAGGAGCATTTCGTATCTGATAGATTAAGGACACATGAAACTTTGACTTAAGCTACTGTAAAAGATTTAACTGTCAGCATTAAGTTTAGGATTTAAGTGTTGTTCAAGTGCTAACCTGAATCTATGTGGGGAAAGTTGATTCTACTTTTTAAAGTCTGTTCTTTAGATCATATTTTAGATTTTACTATCTTTTTATATCTTACGCCAGCTGAGGAACTGATATTACTTGGCAATGTAGCACTAAGACATAAAGCACTTGTGCCGATGATAGGATAATCCATCCACTCCCAAATAGTTTGAATCTCTAGAGGTATGCAATTGGAATGGTGTTGTGAAATTGTTTTTCATTGGTTGATGCTTCAGGACAAGGAACGAATGCTTCTTCATGTTGTTGTTGGAGACTATACAGACTTCAATTTGTCCGAACATCATGCTAGGAATTGTGGGAAGATGTTTAGAGATGAAGAGAACCCAATCCACCCTAGCCGGTGTAACTTACATTATCTTGTGATTAAACGGTTTCTGCTATTAGCGAGCTATTATGCTGAAATTTGTTTGTTTCATTTAATCGTGATTTTGAAGAACAGAAGACAGTGTTTCTTTGGATGAGATGTTCTTTTTCCCTGATTTGTTTCCTTTGATAATCTTCTTATAGAACCCGAATTTGCCACAGTCTATGGCACAAAATGCAACTATGATTGTTTTCATGAGGTTTGAGGATACTTGTCATGAAATAGACTCGGTTCAGGATTGGTGGGATCTCAAATATCCGTGGGACTCATAGTTCCATGTGGAACCTCTGAATTATTATTCTCAGAAAGGGTTGGAACTGTTTTTCAGTTCCATGAGAGGTACATATTCCTTTCCATAACTCTTTTATTAAATTGTTAGTGTTTTCTCTCCGTTATCCTAGTTTGTTGAGTTTTCCAATGATACCATTCATTTCCAAGTGCCGTCTCTTTTCTTTTAGCTTCCCTCTTTCGTTTTTGCTAAATTCCTAACATTTGAAGATTATCTACCTTGGTCAGGTAATTTGTTGTAGAGAATGTTCTTGATGGAGTTACTTTTGGGTGGCCAAGGCAGAGAAGTTTAAAGAAGCAGTGACAGGTGTCCTACCATATCTTAGGAACAAAGGGACCCAGATTCCGGATGATGTGCTAAAAGAGGCCACAATGGACATGTACTAGCGGTGCAAGTGAGATCATCATGATTTTAAACAAGTTCTTCATGATGTTTAACAACACCGTCAAGAATCTGAGTGGGATGCAAAACTCAAGACACTTTTAGAGACGATTGCTCGTTCACAAGATTGAGATGTTTCCGGTGATAAAACCATTAGTGTCTTGTATTTGTCCGTTGACCATGAATAATATTGATTTCATGTTTTGAAATGCTATTTGACAATTATGAATAAAATGATTTGCTTCATTTTCATGATCATGGAAGTGTTTTGATTATTTATGCTATTGAAACGTTTTTTTTAAGAGAACAATTATATTATTGAATATAATTTTTATAAATAATAAATATAGTAAAAATGTGAAATATAAATTTTGTTACAAAATCATTGCAACTATTGATTTTGACACAACAATTCATTAAAAATATAGGTAAAATTAATCACAAATTTGTCGTAAAACACTGTCACAAAATTAATTCAAAAGTGTAAGGAATAATTGTCACATTTTTATCACTAAATTTGGTACCAAAATTGTCACATGAATTCATCACATTATAATCACTAAAATTTTGTCACAATTTTATCATAAACAAGCGTCATAAAATCATATCAGATTTGTAAGATATGGTTATCACTATTTCATCAAAAGAATTGGTTACAAAATTGTCGTATTTTTTGTTGTACATTTGTCGCTATTTTATGAAGCAACTTTGACACAACACTCCATCACAAACTTATCGGATAATTTTGTCACACATCCGTTGCAAAATATAATTTTTGTCGCAGATTCATCAATAAATTTTTTGTCATATCTATGTCACAAAGTGTGACTTTCGGCACAATTTTGTCACAAAACTTAGTCACAAGGTTAATTTCGACTCAAAAATTTGCAACGGGGTGTTCCGTGACGGAAATAGGATTCGTCACTGATCCGTCACAAACGAGCGTTAGTGACAAATTTGTGACGAAAATCACCGTCACAAATCCGAGAAATTCTAGTAGTGTCTAGCACGGGAAGCATCCCTAGTAAATACATCTTCATCAACGTCGTCTTCATCATTACCTTCACCTTCGTTAAGGTTGATGTTAAAATTTCCGGGATGAGACATTATATCGTCGTAATAACTATCAAAATCATCTTGATTGTAACACGAAGGTGTGTCAAACTGAGGAATCGAAATGTGATTACCGGTGACAGGGTGCAGATAATATTGGGGTCTATAGCCACCAACAAATTCATCCGATTCCGGCACAACCGTGTCTTCACGGAAAGTAACATTTCGATTACCTCTTGATGATTCACCTCTTCCTCTTGTTGACATTGTAAAAAATCAAAATTAAATCTAACGGTTATAAAAATAAAAAAAAATTACATATAAAAAAAATTTAATTTATCTAACCAATTTTACTAATAACTAAAACCGAATTGAAGTAACGATTAAATCAGAACAACTTCAAATTTCGGTTTAGTCAAGTAAATTTGATTATAAAATTAAATTTTTTATACACTTGTAAATAAATTAGTTGAATAAAATACAAACAAATTTACTTGTAACTAAAACCGTATTGAAGTAACGATTAAATCATAACAACTTCAAAAATCGGTATCGTAAAGTAAATTTGATTGTTGTTTTTAACAACTAAACCAACTTGATAATCAAAGAAATGAGTAGAAGATGTAAGAAATTAGGGAAGAAGATGTAAGAATGGTGTAGGAAATTTGAAATGGATTTGGGAAGTATTTATAGAATTTTTTGAGGTGTTTGGAAAAAAAAATAGCCGTTGCAAAATCTGACCGTTGGGCCGGTTCAACCGGCGGTTCCGGCCGGTTTTCACCGGATCCGGCCATGCCGGTTCAACCGCCGGTTCCGGGCCGGTTCCGGTTCCACCAAAACCCTAACCGTACACTAACCGTCTAACCCCACCAACCGGCGGTTCACCCAACCGCCGGTTACCCCACCCGCCGGTTAGATAACCGCCAGTTCCGGTTAACCAACCGCCGGTCCGGTTATTTTGGCCACCACTATATGGCGCTGAAAAATAAGATACTATAGTTTTAGACATTATGTGACATAGTCATCAGTGTTCTATTTTGACGAGGTGATATATGATTCTTCAGACATTACAATATAAATATAGCAACATGTCCCAAAATGTGTTGATGCCAATTTTGTTTAAGTTTTTTTTTGGAAATTTTTATTATTATGTTAAGAATTTGTAGCATTGTTGACGTTAAAATTAAGAATGATTATAGTCTATGTAAATTTAATTCTTTTCATTTTGTTTGATAAATTATGTCATTTAATGTTTTTGTTTTAAATTTGGTATACCCCGTGCATTGCACGGGTTTTAGACTAGTAAATAGATATTTATAAAGATAATTATATGTCATTAGCCTTTAGACATTGTATCATAACAAGCTGATATTGTATAGATTAGATAAGATTAAACAGAGTGTGTACACTAATGTACGATTCTATAATTTATAGGCTAAAAAATCTATTTAGCCGAACTCTACACGTAAAAAGTGTTAGATCCCAGTTCAAAAAAAAGTGTTAGATCCATACGATAACACGTGCTAAATTATATACACAGTGGAATAAAATACCAATTTTATTCATGTCATTCACTAAATAGTGCAATTCAACAATGCTAAAATTTTCTTTCAAAAAAAAAAATGCTAAAATTAAAGTGAAATTAAAAAAATTCAAAACCAATGCAAGTGCGAACACTCTTATTTCCTTAAGACAATTTATTCCGGTATAGTGTCCCACATGCTAGTAATTATCTCACAGGATACAACGGTTTACATGTTCAATATGGTGGCACTTCGAACTTTGAAAAATGGTGAACTCTACGGTGTTATGTGATGTCGGTCAAGTTATAAAAATAACTCGATACCTAAATAACACACTAGCAAGAGAACTAGGTTCAATCGTAGTATAGTTAGATAGAGTCGAGGTCGATCCCACAGAGACTCGGCTTAAACGAAATACGACTTATTAAACTAAAAAGCAAATAAAAAGCGGTCTACGACCAACAAATAACGCAGAAATAAAATTGACACAATAGAAACACAAAACCACCAAAGGACACAACGACACTAAGACACTTATTTTTATAGGTTTTATAAATAATTGACAAACGGTATTGATAACGCTAGTAGTAATTACTCCCCCATGCTATGTAGATTGACGACGAGACAAAACAAGACATTTAAGATTAATTATTCTGACTACGGGAGTCATCCCCTAAAATAGATCTAGCTCCGGTTAGGCCATCTAGATCATTGTGTCTCCATTACGTGACTTCACATTTTTAGTCTCCATCTCATATAACTTCTGACACAAGTACGAAACTAGGGATGCCGGTATAAACCGTAACCTCATCTAAGCAACATTCCTATGATTAGGCGTACTTCTTAGACACCGATTCAATCTATGTCCTAAATAACAATCACTTTTTGGGTCTCATGTTAAATTACGACGACAAATAATTAAGTTGATCAAGTTTAATTACTCGCTTGAATTACAAAGCAGAGAACCTGGCGTAGTCGGCCGTTCACGTACAAATCAAGAACATCACAGATCTTGCTAACAACGAGACATAAACTGCGCCAACAAGCTCGAGATATGAACCAGATTTGCTCGTGAAACGCCTTTTACGCCTCTCGATCTACATAAACATGGGTTCGCTAATTAACTACATCACGAAATCAATACACAAAAAGACTACTCCATAACGAAATAAATTAGATCTACGAATAAAGATTGCATAATTGAGTAGACATTACCCTCGAAGACGAGCGTGATTCCCACTCCTCGACATTTATCTCTAACCGAGATTCTAACGACTCCGTAATGAAAGAACATAAAATAAAATAAAGGAAACAACGAACTATATTGAAAAATATTGCATTTCTAAAGTGTACATATGGCGTGTAGTATGCCTCTTTATTTATAGGTGTTCAAGCTAAATAAGAGATATACTTCAAAATGTCAAACAAATAAGAGATAACTCCCGGCCGATCATTAAAATGTGACATGCGCCCCCCCTAAATGGCGTGTGGGAGTTGGCGCCATCATTTGATTGGTTGCCGGCTTTTGTCATGCTTATCCAATCTTTATCTTCAATTTGTCTTGATTTTCTTGGATTTATCTTGTGATTAAATTCTCCTTTTGTATTTATCCTCCATAATTATCCAAATTACAAAAATAATATTTATCCCAAAATAAATCATATTTAAATAATAACGGATAAATATAATAAAACGGATAAATACCAAATTATATCTTATTAATAGATAAATACCAAGTTATATGGATAAATACCAATTTATATTTTATTAATCACATAACATTAAATAATAACTATAAACGTGTGATTTATCATAAAATATATATTATTCGTCCCGATTTAAGGTCCACGTTGATGACTTTTACGGGTATAATTTGACCGTCATCAACTACTCCCACTTAGACTTTGATCGTCCCAACAAAGCATCAATAGGTCATTCCCAAAGACAACATTTTCCATGGTAAAATCATACCTATACAAGAAACTCGAGTCAACTCATACCACTTATGCTCATAAGGTACCCATTATTCACTACTCGCTCATGAATCAAGTGATGTGTGCATGTGCATTTGGTTTTATATATTCGTGGCAAGATTAAAGTTTATGCTAACTTCAAGTCTTAACCTACCAACATCAGATTCCCACTTCTTAAGCCTCATAAATGGTTAAAGACATGGTGCAATAAGCAAGAGCGTAATCCATAAGGTTTTTGGACTTGGAGACCGAGAAAATTACTCAAGCCTCTTAACAATTTGAATATTCTTTTCATATCTTCATATTTTTTCAAATACTATCAATCTCAAGGAAGAAAACTTTTTAGAGCATCCCCTATCTTAGATCATGCATAGCATCGAATATTACCACAAGCGCGGGCTACTTTGGTAATGTTACTATAAGCCCAGTGTTTGACTCATTGTCAAAACACAGATAATTCTCAAGCTTATTACTCCGCTTAGATGGCTAGAAGATAAGAATACATCAGCAGATAAATTCCGACTCTAGGTCTGCATAACCAATCATCTACGCAATGTACACATAACTCTTCAGATTTATTATGATTTGTGCGAAATTCGTCGATTCAAATTGAGCAAGCAAATAATAAATAACTACTTGCACTAGTTGGCATGAATATCCTTAAGTTTACATTCACATAAGCATAAAATGATCACGTAATCATGCAACTTGGTTCCTTTCCTATTAATCCTATGTGTAAGAACTCACAAATCTAAGGGTACGAGACAATTAATTTGGCATTTGTTTCAGAAAAATTTTCAATTTTCACCGTTTCATTCAATCTTTAATTATAACATTCAATCTTTAATTATAACATCATGGCATCATGGCTAAGTCTCCTACCCCCCCACTTAAACTTGGCATTGTCCCCAATGACAAAGAAAAATGAGATTTTAAGAAAAAGACTTAGCTCTGGAAACGGCTCTCAAGTAGATGCAGAATGAAGTTGTAGACCAAGCACGTCGTGGAGAAGCACACAAAAACCTGTTTAAGCAAACCAAACAGAAGCTCCACGAAACCGTTAATAACATGTCAATGGAGGTTATAAAATAATGTGGCAGTAATCAGATATAGAATATCCAAAAACAATTTAAGCCATTTTATTTCATACAACCAACGACATGGAAAACCAAGGAGTTAAAACTATAAAACTCACATGTCGGCTATCAAGGAAAAACCTCGCTTATTCCGAACTTAGAATCGAACTTGGCGAGATGAAAAACCTTAGCAATGATGCTACTTTATTCAAACAAAACAAAAACAAAAGATAGTTTTTCGTAAATAGTTCGAGTTTATAGTCGCCACTTGACTTAACTCAACGATGGTTTAAGTATAGGTGGATCTTCAAGAGTGAAGACTTCCTCCTCCTTTCCTTGACCGAGACCAACATAATGTTTCACACGGTGTCCATTAACCACAAAGGTGGATTGGTCTTTAAGGTTCAATAATTCGACAACTCGGAAGGAAAACCTTACTCACTCTATAAGGGCCATACCATCGTGATTTTAACTTGCCAGAAAGAGTCTCAATCGCGAATTGTAAAGAAGAACCAGATCGCCTTCCTTAAAGCGCGGTCCAATATCTTTTATCATGAAATTTCTTCGTATAGGCCCTTAAATATTTTAGCATTCTCATAAGCTTCCAGATTTAAACTCCTCTAGCGAGTCAACTCTAACAACCTTCTTTCTCCAAATAAACTCTCATCAAAATTCAGCATACGCGTAGCCCACATGGCACGGTGTTCAAGTTCAACCGGTAGATGACATGCTTTACCAAAAACAATCTTATAAGGGGACATACCAATAGCCGCCTTATAAGCGAATCCTATAAGCCCATAAAGCATCATCTAATCGCAATGACCAATCCTTTTCTCGTCGTATTCACGCTTTTCTCAAAATGCGCTTTATTTCTCGATTTGTAACCTCAACTTGTCCACTTGTTTGAGGGTGATAAGCGATAGCTAACTTGTGTCTAACCCCCGCACTTAATCATCAACTTTTCAAACGGCCTATTACGTAAATGGCTTCCATTATCACTAATAATCGCACGAGGGTTCCAAACCGCCGTAAAGATATTTTTCTTTAAGAACTTTAGTACAATCTTGGCATCGTTGGTAGGCGAAGCAATGGCCTCAACCCACTTGGACACGTAGTCGATCGCAACTAAGATATAGCGGTTGGACAAAGACGGCGTAAAAGGTCCCACAAAATCAATACCCCAAACATCAAAGAGTTCCACCTCAGGATATTCTTCAAAGGCATTTCATTTCTTCTCGAGATATTTCCCGTCATTTGGCAAGAATGACAAGATTTAGCATATTGATGCGCATCTTTGAACAAGGTCGGCCAAGAAAAACCACATTGGAGAACTTTCGCAATGTCTTGTCTCCTCCATAATGTCCTCCGGCCTCATAAGCGTGGCAATGTCTAAGGATATCATATATTTCTTCTTCCGGTACACATCTCCTAAAGACATTGTCGGATCCTAGCTTAAACAAATAGGGCTCTTCCCAATAATAGTGCCTAAGATCCTTGAAGAATTTCTTTCTTTCTTGGGGGTTGAGATTTGGTGGCGTGTATTTTGCGGATGATAATTCACAAAGTCTTTAAACCATGGTTGTTTCTTCTCCCTAACAACCTCAATACGCGAAGATATCGCAGTCATAAATCATCCTTTCCATGTATGGCCGTGATGGAGAATAATTGTTCATCAGGAAATGCTTCTCCAATCTCGGTCATTGGTTCTTTATCCTCTATTTGGAGACGGGAAAGATGATCCGCAACCAAATTCTCAGATCCTTTCTTATCACGGTTTTCTATATCAAATTCTTGCAATAGTAGAATCCATCTTAATAACCTTGGCTTGGAATCTTGTTTGGCTAAAAGATACTTCAAAGCCGCATGGTCATCCAAATAAAGGACTTTAGATCCTACTAGATAAGATCTAAACTTGTCAAACGCAAAGATAATAAATAAAGTTCTTTCTCAAGAGTTGCATAGTTCCTTTGAGCAACGTTTAAAGTTCGACTAGCATAGTAGATGGGCCTAAAGATCTTGTCTTTCCTTTGCCCTAAGGCGGCACCTACATACCAGACGCTTGCATCGCACATCAACTCAAAAGGTAGATTCCAATCAAAGCAATCGAACGGGTGCGATGAATAAGCATGTTTTTTAACTTATTGAAAGCTTTCATGCACTCGTTAGTAAACACAAATGGCACATCCTTGGCCAATAACTCGAGAAGAGGTCGAGAGATTAAGGAAAAATCCTTCACAAACCGACGATAGAATCTCGCGTGGCCAAGAAAACCTCGCAATGTCTTAAGATTGGTTGGTGGAGGT
This sequence comes from Gentiana macrophylla, assembly GCA_026214975.1. Lineage (NCBI taxonomy): Eukaryota > Viridiplantae > Streptophyta > Magnoliopsida > Gentianales > Gentianaceae > Gentiana > Gentiana macrophylla. The sequence continues at coordinate 99,055,533 of CM047813.1, forward strand.
AGTTTTTCAATCACCTCTACTTTCGCTTATCCACCTCTATACCGTTCTTTGAAATACGGTGGCCAAGTACTATACCTTCAAGTAACCATCGATGACATTTCTCCCGAGTTAACCACATTCGCCTCCTCGCATCTCTTCAACACGCTTGCAAGATCGTGAGACATGAATCGAAGTCATCTCCAAATACGGAGAAATCATCCATAAAGATCTCAAGGAAATCTTCAACCATATCAAAGAATAGAGAAATCATGCATCGTTGAACGCTGTCGTGCGTTGCACAAACCAAAGGGCATTCTATTGTAAGCGAAGGTTCCATATGGACATGCAAAGGTGGTCTTCTCACGATCCTCGGGTGAGATATGAATTTGATAGTATCCTGAGTAACCGTCAAGAAAGCAATAAAACGCATGTCCACTCAGTCTCTCTAGCATTTGGTCAATGAAGGAAGAGGAAGTGATCCTTACGAGTTGCATCATTCGGCTTCCTAAAGTCAATGCATACTCTATGACCAAGAATGAGTCTAACAGAATTAACTCGCTTAACTCATTGGCTTGCAATCAGTAAAGCCTCCTTCTTCGAACTACGTGGATCGGGCTAACCCATTCACTATCGTAGATAGGAAAGATGATCCCCATTTCCAACATCTTAATAATTTCATCCCTAACCACGCCCTTCAATTGTGGAGTTAGCCTTCTTTGGGGTTGTACAACCGCTTTCTTTGCAGATCGACGGAGATTTTATGCATGCAAACACTCGGACTAATGCCTTTGATGTCGCCTATAGTCCATCCAAATGCTCCGCGATACTCTCTCAATACTCTCATCGCCTTTTCTTCTTGTATTTCACTCAAGGCAGAAGAAATGATAAGCGGCAAGGTCTTATCTTGGAGGAATACATACTTCAAATGTGCAGCAGCAGAGGCTTCAATGTCAGATTGGTGGGTGGTTCTTCTAACGAGGTCTTTAACTTTTGACCAGCTTAGCTTAAGTTCAAAGTACTTATGCCATGTTGGTCTCGTGATAGTACTTCTCAACCTCGGTAGATTTCATCTCTTCAACATGTATAGGTGTACCTCTACTACATCCCGGCCATACCACTTTCTCTTCCTCACTCCTTTCATATGGCACTTCATCCTCTAACTCTGGGTAGCCTCGAGGAAATCCTTAATATCCTCATACTGTTGGAAGTCATTGACAAGTTTGTCAACAGAATCCAACATGAAACATGCATCCTCTTCATCATCGGGTGTTCTCATAGTATCAAGCACGTTGAATGCTATTTGATCTCCATTTACTCTTACCACTAACTCTCCTTTGTAGACATCGATAAGCGTCCTACTTGTGGCCATAAAAGGTCTTCCTAAGATTAGTGGCACTTCGTAATTAGCTTCCATATCCAGCACAACAAAGTCGACAGGAAACACAAATTTCTCAACTCTTACTAGCACATCTTCAACCACTCCACAAGGTTCCTTAACTGAACGATCAGCTAATTGCAAAGTAATTGAAGTCTTTTAAGGTCCTTCATACCTAGCTTTTGAAAAATGGATAGAGGCATCGATTTACGCTCGCTCCTGATCATCACACAAGGCTTTGTTCAAACATACGTTACCTATGGTGCAGGGATGAGAAAACTTCCTGGATCCTTGCACTTAGCGGGTAACTTATGTTGAAGAATGGTCGAGCACTCCTCATTTAGGCAAATGGTCTCTAAATCTAAGAGTTTCCTCTTAGTAGAGACAAATTCTTTCAAGAACTTTGTGTACTCAGGCATCTCGGCCGATTCTTCAACTAGAGGTATATTGATGTGTAGCTTTCTAAAAATATCAATGAACTTCTTATACCTCTTGTTATCAACCTTAGGCTTAGGTTTGGGTGGAGGATAAGGTAAGGTTGAAGGATCGACATCAAAAAAATAGGATACTTATTATAAAGCTCAACTCTAGGGGCCAAAGCAGAGTTCCTTATAGGTTTCTTGCTCGAGCAAGGTTCCGTATGTTTGCTTCCTTGCGTGGCTCACCATCCTTACTTTCTACGAATTTTCTCTTTCTCTTTCAAAGATGGTGGTGTTACTTCTTCCCACTTCTAGTCATGATCGCATTCAAATCCTTAGGGTTCTTGTCCGTATTGCTTGGCAATCCTCCGTGAGGTCTAGTTGAGACTTGCTCACTAATTGTCCTATTTGGTGAGTGAGATTACGGACTATGGCTTCTTGATTGGTCACCTTAGCATCGGTCTTCGACAATATTGGCTAAAGTTAGTGGCTAAATCGACCATTGATTTTGAAAGTTGTCCCATATTGTCGATGATCGACATTACTCGGCTTTTCTATCGCAGCCTTCCCAACCAAAAGTTTTAGTTTGTCTTTGTGGTACATAAGTGGTAGGCGGTTTAGGCCTTTCTCCTCGCATTAATGTCGCTATATCGGAATCCAGGATGGTTATGATTAGGCTTGTACCCTCCCGATATATATTGGCTTCTTCCGTATCAAAGATTCTCACTTTGAGGTGTCACCTCAATTCCAGTCCTTTCTACTCTTGCCATCCTCTCTTGCATGCCATCTACCTTCTGTTGATAATGCATGTTGTTCTAAGATTTTGGTAGATGCACTATCATCAAATATGTCGTGACATCTTCACAAAGAGCTATATGTCATTGCCTCCCATTGACTATTCATTGCTATTTGCTCCATCTTTCCTTGTGCCTCCTCAGAGATAAAGGACAAACGCTCCATTCTTTGGAGGCGTCTACTCTAATTTTCTCGCTCTCAATCCATGGTAAAAGTTTGCATTAAAAGCCAAAGAGAGATATCATGATGATGAGGACACTTCCTCATAGCTTCCTTAAAACGCTCCCAAGCTTGATCAAAACTCTCCCCAGTGTTGTTGCTTAAATCCTAAGATGTCTTGGCGTAACTTAAAAGTTTTTCCTAAGGAAAATACTTATTCATGAATTTCTGCAACAATTGTTCCCAAGTAGTGATAGATCCAAATTTCTGAAGAGAGAAGCCATTGCTTAGCTTTATCTTTCAAAGTGAAAGGAAAAGCTTAAGATTTATGTTCCTCCGGGATTAATTTCGGTTTCACAAAGGTGCTAACTATTTCCAAGAAATTTGTCACGTGAACACCAGGATCCTCGCTTTGGACTCCATGAAAAGTGGAATAGTTAGTCACCATTTGGATCACATTAGGCCTAGGGTGATAGACTTCCGCAGCATCTTGCGGTGCTACGATAGCGGGGATGAATTGCTCAATAGTGGGCGTTGCATAACTTTGCAAAGTGCGCCTCGCTCCTTGAACTAGGGCTTGGTTTCCATTATTAGCATTAAGATTGTTCGCATTATTAGCATTATTGATAATAGGATTAGGTACCTGGTTTGGATTGACAGGAATGTCTTCCATTTCTCGCTTTGATTCGTAATGCTCAGAGTGATCGGTGGTATGTCCTTCTTCCACCTGTGCTCGCTTCCTCAAGATTTGGATCCTCTTTTCCTCGCTTAGCCGCCTCTCTAGCTAACTTCTGCTTCGCCTTGCAAATTTCTATTTCAGATTATAAGGCTCAAGCGGTTCCTTCGATTTCCGAGCGTAGCTATAAAATAAAAAAAAAAACAATAAAACAATTAAAACTCTAAAGGCTAGGCCTTTAATTAGACTAAATAATAAAAATGAAACTAAAATGCAGACTCTATTCACAATATTTACGAATTTATTTTTAATAAAATAAGCTATATTTGATTTAATGACACGAGTCCCTGCAACGGCGCCAAAACTTGATGTCGGTCAAGTTATAAAATAACTCGATACCTAAATAACACACTAGCAAGAGAACTAGGTTCAATCGTAGTATAGTTAGATAGAGTCGAGGTCGATCCCACAGAGACTCGGCTTAAACGAAATACGACTTATTAAACTAAAAGCAATAAAAAGCGGTCTACGACCAACAAATAACGCAGAAATAAAATTGACACAATAGAAACACACAAAACCACCAAAGGACACAACGACACTAAGACACTTATTTTTATAGGTTTTATAAATAATTGACAAACGGTATTGATAACGCTAGTAGTAATTACTCCCCATGCTATGTAGATTGACGACGAGACAAAACAAGACATTTAAGATTAATTATTCTGACTACTACGGAGTCATCCCCAAAATAGATCTAGCTCGGTTAGGCCATCTAGATCATTGTGTCTCCATTACGTGACTTCACATTTTTAGTCTCCATCTCATATAACTTCTGACACAAGTACGAAACTAGGGATGCCGGTATAAACCGTAACCTCATCTAAGCAACATTCCTATGATTAAAGCGTACTTCTTAGACACCGATTCAATCTATGTCCTAAATAACAATCACTTTTTGGGTCTCATGTTAAATTACGACGACAAATAATTAAGTTGATCAAGTTTAATTACTCGCTTTGAATTACAAAGCGAGAGAACCTGACGTAGTCGGCCGCTTCACGCACAAATCAAGAACATCACAGATCTTGCTAACAACGAGACATAAGCTTGCCGCCAACAAGCTCGGTCTCAACCAGATTTGCTCGTGAAACGCCTTTTACGCCTCGATCTCTACATAAACATGGGTTCGCTTAATTAACTACATCACGAAATCAATACACAAAAAGACTACTCCATAACGAAATAAATTAGATCTACGAATAAAGATTGCATAATTGAGTAGACATTACCCTCGAAGACGAGCGTGATTCCCACTCCTCGACATTTATCTCTAACCGGAGATTCTAACGACTCAGTAATGAAAGAACATAAAATAAAATAAAGGAAACAACGAACTATATTGAAAAATATTGCATTTCTAAAGTTGTACATATGGCGTGTAGTATGCCTCTTTATTTATAGGTGTTATTAAATAAGAGATATACTTCAAAATGTCAAACAAATAAGAGATAACTCCTACCGATCATTAAAATGTGACATCGCGCCCCCAAAATGGCGTGTGGGAGTTGGCGCCATCATTTGATTGGTTGCCGGCTTTTGTCATGCTTATCCAATCTTTATCTTCAATTTGTCTTGATTTTCTTGGATTTATCTTGTGATTAAATTCTCCTTTTTGTATTTATCCTCCATAATTATCCAAATTACAAAAAATAATATTTATCCCAAAATAAATCATATTTAAATAATAACGGATAAATATAATAAAACGGATAAATACCAAATTATATCTTATTAATAGATAAATACCAAGTTATATGGATAAATACCAATTTATATTTTATTAATCACATAACATTAAATAATAACTATAAACGTGTGATTTATCATAAAATATATATTATTCGTCCCGATTTAAGGTCCACGTTGATGACTTTTACGGGTATAATTTGACCGTCATCATTATGTCTCTTCTCTTCAACAATGCAGAAACCTACCGCTAAGTGAGATGCTAATTTTCATACTATAATGGCTCATAATTTTCTTCATATTGAATTTACAACATTTGGGGAATTTATAGGAGTGTATTTCTTAAAGCCCAAGTGCCACTATCGCACTACTGCCCTCTAACTTAGTCATGTGGCCATTCTTCATGTAACCATGTTTGTGGCAGTTAGTGCCCATTAACCTACAACACACGCAGTAACATATCTTGTGGTAACATAACTTGCGGGTCGATGGGCTGAAAACCGACGCGGTTAAAACTGTTATTTCAAGTATTAATTTCCCTCATTCACTTGATATACAAATCAAGTGATTCAAAAACTCATCATTATCATCATTTAACGTAGATTTCAATGATACCATAAGTTCTCTATAAAATTGTTGAATTACCATATCTCCGAATAGCTTAAGCTGATGGGTTGATAGATAATTAACATTACACATATCAACACGCCGCATCAAGTGTGGGTCTATTATAATTTTTTAGAGAGACCCAACACAAGTGTGGGTTTATTATTTTTTTTCAGAGATGCCCAACACTTGATTATTTTTGTTTGTTTGTTGAGAGACCGTGTTTGGAGCGGGGTTTGAACTCTGGATCTTCTGCTCTGATACCATGTTGAAATACTATTTCTCCCAAAAGATTAAGTTGTTGGAAGAGATGGTAGTTCAATATGGTATTAGAGTCACCCATTTATAATGTGCAAGTGTTGAAACTCGTTGTCGACCTTATAGTGCCCTTTATGTGTCATGTGCCTCAAGCGTTTTATAGGCCCGCACTTAAGAGGATTGTTAAAGTGTCTCACATTGGACACTTGTAATTGTTTTATCCACCATATTAGATGAACTTCACTCACATCATATTCTAGGTTTTGGGATGAGACCCTCGTCTTACATGGTTTGGGATTATATTTTGAACATTATCTCTCCCAAAAGTTTAAGCTGATGGGTTGATAGATAATTAATTTTATACATTTCAACACGATCCCTCAAATGTTAGCGTATTATATATTATACAATTAACATTATATATTTCAACACACTCCCTCAAATGTTGGCCTAATATATTTTTTAGAGAGTCTCAACACTTGATTTTTTTAATTTTTTTTTGTTTGTTTGTTGGAAGACTATGCTTCGAGCGCTTCCAAAAGTTTAAGTTATTGAAAGAAATAGTAGTTCAACAAAAATTATAACGAGGCTTATTTGCAATTAACCCCGAAGTAAAATGTTTATCAACTTATTAATAAACGTTGTTAGGCTTAAAACCCAAATTTCTCCAACAAAAATTCCAACAACTATCCATCTAAGCTTTTTTTTTTTTTTCTTTTTTTTGACAAAGATTATCCATCTAAGCTATCCAATATTAGATAGCTTAGATGTCCAACATCTACCCTCAAAAAAGATGTCCAACATCATCTTTTCTGTTCATCCATTTTCTATCGTTCATCTACCAATGGCCATCTTCTTTTTTTATCATCATCCCATGCATTTTAATCGTTCATCTGGATTTTAATTTTTTTTCTTTCAAATTTTTTTTTCCGGGCTAAATTTCGTTATTTATATTGTGTTGTACTTAAAATGTGTAGAGTGATATTTTAGTTGAAATGTATTTTGTATTTAATATTTTTTGACATTATATTCTTTTACTGTTCATCGACCCAGTTTTTTTTTAACCTGTTCATCCATTTTCTACTGTTCATACACCCAGCAGCCCATCTTTTTTACTGTTCTTTCAATTACTATGTCGCGTTTGAGAAAAATACATAGATTAAAAAAGTGATTTATTGTGTTGACTTTCATTATAAAGTTCAAAAAAAAAACTTGAAAAGTCTAGCCGTGTATTGAGCCCATCTTTTTTACTGTTCATCGGATTTTAATTTTTTTTTTCAATTACTGTGTCGCGTTTGAGAAAAATACATAGATCAAAAATGTGATTTATTGTGTTGACTTTCATTATAAAGTTAAAAAAAAACTTGAAAAGTCTAGAGGTGTATTGAATATGAAAAATTAATTGGTTGAATGAGCCTATGAAGTTGAAAAGTAATATTGAAAAGCGGAAATAGTATTAAAATATGTATTGAAAATGTAACAACGACGTATTAAAAAAAAATTGATTTTGGCAACTGCGACATACAAATAAGAATGGATGGAGTAATAAAATATTAATGTTATGTCTGTTACCTTCGTTGAGAAGTATAGCCAAATATATAAAATAAAACAAATAAAAAGAAGGGATGTGTGGGGTTGTTTCCGATCCGTTTTTCTTCTCAGTAATGATTTTGGTGTCTATCTCAAGAGGGTTGTGTGGTTCAGATGGCTGTCGTACAAGCCCCTACCCTCTACCCTCTACCCTCTACCTCTTCTTTTCCTCTTTCTTTCGATCTATTAACCATCTCGATTGTCGAAGGGAGATCGACGTAAAATGTTTTATTTTTCATTGTTGCGCTTTAAAATCGCGCTTCAACCGCTTCGCTACACGCTACATTTCTTCGTATTTAATATCGTCCAAATAAGTTAAAACTTATAAGATGCAGATGACTCAGTGCGTTCTTGAAGTCCCGTTTCACTAGTATCGACATAAGAAAAGTTCGTCCACTGGTATTAATTTGTAGAACAGTTAGTCAATGGTGCAACGCCACATGAGTCGTATTTTCTGAAAATTTGTAGAACACCGAGTCCATTGTTGCAACGCCGCAACACTGACAAGCATCGATGCAACAATGGGGTCAATTTTTGAATGAACTTGTTTCGAGCTTAAATTTGTTTTATAATTTAATGCTTCCGTGGGATTATTGTTAAGTTACTGGGTGTCAAGATGATGTTTTAATAGAAATGATTTTAAGTTACACGTGTCGAGTATCCCATTCCGATTAAAGGTGCTTTTTTTTAAAAAGAAGGCATTACAATTTAGCTCCAAAAGATACACAAAATCAACAGCAACTACCCCTGAAAATGCAATGAGATTAGTCGATTTACACTGCCAATATGCCGTACATTTTACACACAAAAATTTGATACCGGGGATTTTTTTTTTTTTTAAAATAATAATAACAATAATTTACCATATTTTTTAAAAAAAAAAAGAATTTGGCCCTGCAAATATTCTAAGTCCCATGGAAGTAAAACTCTCTTCTCTGAGACAAAAACTCAAAACATATGATATCATACAGCCAAAGGGTTATACAAATACAAACCCCACAAACCCCCGACTGGTGGGTGGGTACTGGTGGGGTTGCGGTGGAGTGAAGGAGAAGCACCACCGTATCGAGCGGCTACTGTAGAAAACAACATTCTTGATTTCTCTCTCCTCTCTACAACAACAACAGTTTCCTTGCTCAGCTCAGACGTGGCAGTCTCCAATATCTGTGACACTATTATGCACTATCTGCAAGCATAACCATTTCCTTAGTCCCTTTTCTATACTTCTTGATTCCCAAAAAACAAAAGAAATAAAAAAACGCTATTACTAATACCAAATGATGCTTACTAGTTATTAGTTAATAATACTTAAACGATATATTCGATGTTATAACCGTTGTAAAAAGGTTGTATCATAACTACTTATTAACTCACCAGTAGATGGATCAACATGTACAAAGAAGCTAGCTGCAACAATGAGATAGCAAAGAATAAGCATCAAGCCCTTAAAATAGTTTGATGTCCCATCCTGCAATACAACATATGAACCCATAAGTGATCTATATATATCCTTGTAAAAGAAAATATATTATCTATCAATTGCGACAACGGATTAAAAAATATCAAGGCAACTGTAAATTTTGGTGGGTGGACACTAACCTGTAACATAAACGCTACCACGAGCACCGTGATGAAGAGAGTAGCTGTCTCAAAGAGTTGGAAATTCAAATCCATAGGTTTCCCCATGAACCAACCAACCACTACACAAAATGGAATCTGCATCAATAAGCAATACAAGCTTCATAAGCCATAGATGTAAGAGACAATATGGGCCAGTAAAACCCACAATTTGGCTATTTTACAAGTCAGCGTCTAGGTTGCACGGACACTCATGTTTGATAGCAAGTCTCGTATGTGATAAGTATCCGACATAGATACACACCGGATACTTGAGATACATGTTTGGGGCGAATTTGCAAGTTTTAAGAAGTTGGATATAAGATCTAGGTATGCTTATTCATAACTCAGGTACATGAAAAGAAGATCAGAAAAGCCAGCGAAAATTAACGACAGGTTGCTCAAAATGAAGAAAAACACCATAAACAACAACAACAACAACAACAACAAAAACCACTAGAATTATTATTTTATGATTCTTTATATTTATAGTTTGGTCTCTGTAGTTAGGTCCGTATACTGATAATATTTACATGTATTCCCGCCACATCTGTATCCTAAATATGTCAAAATCCTACACCCGCATATCCCATAACCCCCCATCCACACCTGCGCAATCTACATCAACATCTACATTGAGGACGAGCATAATTTAGTCATGATTGAAACACGGGATAATTTTCCAAAAAATTGTTTCATAGCACAATCCAGTAAGAACACTACCAGACCAGAAAATATATAAGTAATCTCGAACCATTATTTGTAGAATAGATCTTACCACAAACATGGATATTTGTGTGGAAGACCCAATGGCAACTCCAAGTGTAATGTCCTGAAGTAAAAACACAGGATTCAATTTAGTGGGCATGGTAAGCATCAAAAAAATTAGTTTTCCAACCCCCTTTTGAATGTATTATAAAGTTCTTTCTATTCAGAAATATAACTGTATTATTACCATACAAGCCTCCCCCCCACCCACCCCACCCCACCCACTCACCCCACCCCACCCACAACCTTCCTTCCTTCCAAGAAAAGGGGGATACAAGTATGAAAAAGTTGAGACATTCGACTCACGAGCTTATCTTTCATGGCGAACATGATAGCACTCGCATGCTCGGCAGCGTTCCCTACTATAGGAAGCAAGATAACACTAATAAAAGCCACAGGCATGTTCATTGCATCAGATGCTCCCTGGAAAAAAAATAACAAGAAGTTTAGTCTAAAGTCATTAGTCTTCTTCTGTTCACTCGACCTTCTTTATAGTTTTTACACGGAGCAAACAAAAAAGGCCATGGCATAAACATATTACAAGAAAACTTGAACGTACAATGCAACTACAAGTCATAAGCATTAAAGACGTGGAAGGATCAGAACAAAGAGAAAGAACAAGCCAAATGGCAACAAGCATTTTCTCTAGACATCCTTTTCAAGACATATAGCCAAGCAACTGGCAACAAACCGTACACATTTGCTCAAGATAAGACTAAACGGTCCAAAATTTTAACGATTCTTACAGAACAGGCAGTAGAAGCTGCTTGTCAAGACAGATTTAAACAATTATAGGCAGGTCATATCCACCCAAGGAGCAAACTTTTTTTGCTCAAGAATGATATGATCACTTAGTTCGAAATTTGACAATAACTGATATACATAGTAAAACATGAGGTTGGTTGCAAGAACATTCTTAAGAAATTTAATAGAATTATGTCTCCCATATCGATATCACTGCTATTAGCACAGGTTTAATTCAACTACTAGTCTCAGAAGAAAGATATCATGATACGCAGAAAAACACTTAAGCTTAAAAAGGAGAGCAATGACAAGCAACTAAAGAAGCTTTCATGTTTCGGAGAAGCCAAGAAATAGTTAAACCAGTGGAACTGTGGAATATAGAATGAAATGGCAACTCATTGAAAGCCTCACCTCTATGGCGTCAACAAGATATCCAGAAAGCACAGAGATCCACAAAGTCAAAATAGCTAGCCATGTAATAGCTTCCCACTTAGTCATCTCCGGAGCATCTTCTTCATCGGTATCTTCAGAATCATCTCCCACCTCCTGCCAGGACAAAAGAGGGAACAAACCCATGAATAAAAAAGACCCGGCCAAATGTTAGCATCAAGAGAGGGGGTGTAGAGATCAGAAATCAAAAGAGGTACTCACATCAATGGGGTTGTGGGGATTATTTTGACTCCTAAGTTGAAAGAAAAGATAGCTAGCATAAGCTATTAACATTATGCAGCTGCTAAATCTTGAAAGTGAGAGCTCTGATGTTCCAGAATGCAGCTCTGAATGGGTAAAATGAAGCACTGCTGGAAACAGTAAGCCCATTACAGCCATCAGCAATAACCCTGAGTTCACGAGGGCAGATGCCTAGACATTTCAGAAATACAGTGTAAGCATTTATTCACAACAAATGAGTTACTTTTTAATTATTACAAAACATTTATAAATAGAATTGTTGTGCCAAAAAAAAAAAACCAATGTACCTTATCAAATTGCTGAACCTTCTGGTGATGAACTATCCCACCACAAAAAAACGCACATCCAAGCACCAAGAGCATATTTGACAAGACAGAGCCCAATAAAGACTGTTGAACGACCCTAATCAAGCCATTCTTCAGAGCATAAATGGAAATTATCATTTCAGTTGCATTGCCAAATGTAGCATTTAGAAGACCCCCCACTGCATACAACCAAATAAATGTTGTAATGATGCAGAGAATAAGGTCAAACAAACAGAATGCATAAATGTGTTTGACAATTTTCATATTGGCTCTAAATGTGTAGAGAATAAAGATTGACCACTTTTCAGTTATTTGTCCTGATTACTTAATGTCAACTAGCAAGACCAAATGGAAGCAAATTTCAACTTAGTATCTACCTAATAAAAGCCATTATTTGTCATTTACTCTTTTTGATGGTATGCTCTTACTAGTTCCATGTTTTCCCTCGATCAATATCAAAACAAAGAGGATGAATGAATATGTTCGACAATTCCAAAGAGTGTAGAGACTTGACATATATTAAAAAAAAATCAACAGCTAGAAGTGAAAGATGTTTTAGAGAAGATGAAAAACACGGATGTCCCAACAGGCAAGGATGTCCCAAATCCCAGAATGAATATAATTTGAACATCTTTAAACTAATTAAAACTAGACTAAGCAACTAAATTAAATCAGAAAATCCTTGAATAAGCACAATCAAAAAGTGATAGGTACATAACGTCAATGCCAAGAAACAAAATGAGTACATAAATCAGTAATATTTGTGCACGTGTAGACAGATATTAAACAAAAAAAAAAAAACAGGAGGCAAGACAATAAGAGAGGGATTGCAGCCAATTTTACCTGTAGGTCCTGTATAAAATGCAAACTGCCTGCAGTAGCAGAAGATGAATAAGAATATCAAGTCATAATAATAATACAGCATTTGCAAATGCATAGGAAAAAACAATGAATAACAAAAATCACACAAGCCAGCACTTACTCCGTTGTAAAGCCAAGACGCTCAGCCAAAGGTGCAATACCTAATAAAGAGAAAAAGAACACCAATCCCTGTAACAAAGAAGAATGAACTAATGAATCTTTATCCTTTACGCGATGATGTTGCATTCTTTACAAAGAGTAACAACAAAAATGTATTCACAAGGAGACTGCTTGATCTTACGTGCTTCCCTGTCACATAGTGCAGAAGTATGGCAAGGGGGCCAAAAGGCAGGAGCACATTTATCTTGGCTCTGATTAAGACAATGTAAATGCTCCTGAAGAAACTCATATGGTGCATTTTTTTTAAAAGATAAAGGTGGGATAATCGTCTTGACGGCCCAGAATGAACCGTCTCGCAATCCATGGACTGCATTTTACTCGTCGTTGGAAACGAACTAAACGGAATTCGCTCTTCACATTCAAGCTCTAGCTTCTCATCCAAAGGTATGGTCCCCATTAGACTGCTCTCTCACTCTAAAAGCAGTCTTGGTGATAAACAAATCCAAACTAAGCAGAACAAAAGTAAATCCTTCTGATGCGAAAATATCCAGAACAAAGTATTCACAGATCAGCACAATGGCCTTGCAGCTGTAGATTCACCTCAATATGAAAGTTTCAACTCAAATTCCTTCAGCATAAAAGCAAAAAATCGCCGCAGCTGTTCTCAAGTTAGCAAAACAGCCAATTGGATTATCAAACGGTATTCACATGGCCTGGCAAGTTGCTCGCAGAGCAAAGATGATCGCGTTTGCAAACAGTACTGTAGTTGAGGGGTGATGAAATTGAAACTGAAAAAGGAAAAGAAAAACAATCATAAAGCAGTATCCAAAAGTAGTTTAAATCGAAAAAGATAATCATTGGTTCAATAAATCAGTTTCATGACGGTAAAAATCGGCACATTTTAACTGATATAATGCCACGATACAATAAATCCGTCAAAATCTGTGAGTTTTCAGCGATTCAATCCGATTTTATAAGAAACATGAAGAAGAAAGAGCAACAGAGCACTTATATATAAAAATTACATAATCATCACCTAAAGCATTTGTTGTTCAAGGAACAATAAAAATCCCTCAGAATTTGTGTATTTGTTTTTTATTCTTTGGGCTTCAAATCAGATCAATAGGCTGCAAGGGATCCCTCTGGAGTTTCAACCGAAAAAATTCTGAAAGGTTGAAACACTTGTCAATTTTGCGATGAAACTCGTCTCTTTCTTTATCCCTTGCAGCGCTAAGCCATCCACTATTAGATGAAAACAGCTCTTTATCTATGAATCTAGAGGCTGAGAATGATTTTTGGAAACTTTAGACAGGTGGGTTTTGTATGGAGAATAGCTTTTGTCTAATTTTGGAAAAGGTTGAAGGATGTTGTGGAATGTTTGGGGGATGGAAATGGAGTTTTCTGCAACTTCTCGTAGAATCTTGAATTCCAGAATTAGTATTGTTTTTGACGAATAGTTTTTTGGAAATTGTATTCAGACAGCGCATATTTCTTTATCTATTTTACAATTTGGAGATTTCTTTCAAAAAAATTAAGCATTTTATACATGGGGAAAACCGTCTACTTCGAGGCGACTCAGTGGACTCCGAGTCTGCTACGGCGACGCAACAATGAGTTTGATCAAGTAAAAAGCCATTAAAGAGAATAATAATAACTCATAAAGGAGGCAACTTTCTTCAATAGATCGAAAAACAAAAAGGTAACTTAAAAGATACACTCAAATCACAAAGATGGAGAGAGGGAGGGAGGTGGGGTGGGGACATACAACAGTAGCAAAGAACATCCCAGATCAAGATTTAAAAATTCAAAAACTACTGCAAAAAAAGGATTAAGTTACCTCATCAACCAAACAGTTTTGATTCAGGCAATAAGTCGAGCACTTTTATCTTCAAACTCAAAGAAGCAGGAATTGAAGTTGTTCTTAGTCAAAGTAGAACGTGGAAACTGGAAGGAGAAAAATTAAAAGAATGACTTGAAGCAGAAGACAAGTGGAGGAACTGTCGATTGAGGAAAGACGAAGCTTCCTGGAAGTAGAGGTTCAAATCCTTGAGGACATTAACCATGGTGGTTGCGCTGTGGCACTCACTAAGAATACTTTTTCATTTAAATATATATACACTACTATTTTGAGTTGATTAATATATTTAGAAAAAAAAAAAATTGGTTAATGGCACCATACTCCCCTACTTTGATCTATCCGAGCAACACATTTAGAGGAATATCAACTTTACAAGATTCAAAATTTATATTCGACCTCTTCAGAATCGAGGATTTTACGCAAAAATTCCGCTCTTGAATACCACTTTGTTGATGTAAAAGTAAATTGACCGTGGAGTCAAAAACTCGGTTCAATGTTTCTGGTCAGGTATGGAGTTCTGGTAAATGTCCAGACAAATTTAACAGGATGTCAGTTTTTGTTTAAAACCTAAAAAATTTTATTTTATTTTTTATGATAAACTAGAGAGAGATGTGGAGAAGACAAATGTTTTGCAAAGACCCATGTGATGTCAAGTACTAAATTCATTCACATATTCTGGATTTCTCCGCCTATCGACACTAGAAAGAATATAAGATAAAGACACTTGTGTATTTTTTTACCAAGTACTGTAATTTTTTGGTTTAATGAAGATACGGAAAATTTGGAAATTGTTTTCGGGTAATCGTTCAAATTAATATTTCAAAGAGTTGTTTGCCTGTGTGTTCGCGCCGAATTCGATTCAAAGTTTGTGCTTTCCAATTTAGTGTTTCGATTAAGAAAATGATTAAGACACATACTTCATTCCCACCCATCCCCCGAAAATATGAGTTTTGTGTTCCATAATTTTATTTTTTTTATTTTTTTATTCCTTTTAGTTACAAAATGTATGGTCAGAAAATGAAGTTGTGCAAGTTTGTGTGTCCTAATCCTTCTTCCTTTCGATTAATAGTTTTTTTTCTTCTTCATCTGGTATGATTTCTCAATCCAATTTAGCGTTTCGATCAATAGTCTTTTTTTTTGTAGTACATTTGTTCATTTGGATCAAGACAAAAAACGACATTAAATTCAATTGCATGTTTGTTTTACTTCTGTTTTGTTCTGTGTATTGTTGCTAATATTTTTTCTGAAGTGTAGTTGTAATTTTGTTTATTTTTTATTTGTTTATGTTGTCTTGTTTTGTGTTTATTGAAGGTTCACTCTTTGAATTCAATGCTATAGAAATAGATGAATATCATAGTGAAATTTTCATAATACAGAAACATACATAATTAAAATGATTTTAAATTTCAAAAAATTTACTTGTGATCAGAGAAACTGATGCTGAGGACCCTCAAGAAGTGTTTCATTAAAGGAAATCTAATGGCCCGTAAGAAGAATCTCAAAGCTTTCTGATGCTGGGGACCCTCGAGAAGAGTTTTATTAAAAGAAACCTAATGGCCCTTGTAAGAATACATGTACCCGCGAAGCTTTCTGATTTCTTCAGATGGCTCAGATAATAAGCGGTCAACATAAAGGCATAATCCGGCTACGGTCAAGGGAGCAACAGGAAGCCATATAACATCCCACCTGAACTTGGACAATCTCAGCATGTAATGCAACCAAAACACAGCCAACAATAAGCCCACAAAGAATGAGTACCAAATCCATTGCCTGTGGCGACTCTGCGGCTGCTGTGAGTTAAGTTGCAATCCCAATATGGCCATAAGGCACACCGAAAGGGCTACACAATCTGCAGTTACAACCGTCCATGAATCAATCTCATACATGAAGTAAGCATGATACCGCAATTCCCATGGGAAATAAGCTTGCTGATAAATGGAGTAGAGGAGGAACATCACATAACAGACGAGCAGCCCTGTAAATACATTCCTCCAAAGAAGAGACTCCTGTGCTTGCATTCTTTCAAAAGACCGGACCAGCTCTTCCTGCTCTTGGTACTCCATTGGTCGGGAATCATCCACCGTGGGAAGTGACATGTCATCCTTGTCTTGCCGCTCGAAATTTCTCCACTTTTTCCTCAGCTTCTGCATCTTCTTTTCCCTGATAGTGTCTTATTAACCTATCATTGTACTCAAAATCCAAAAAAAATACAGCAAACATGAACTTTTAAGCAATGTTAATGAAGTACAATGATAAAAAGATAGATCCCATATAACAAAGAATTCATGTTCCTGTTACATTTTCAACAAAAAAAAGGAAGACGTAAAAAGGGATTAATATAATTTCTCTCTAATTTTCTCTTGAAACTAGTAGCATGAGACAGTCCCCGGTTTGTCAGGCTACCATTTATCATATCATATCACTCAACTTCAGTCCCTACTAATCATATGAAAATTCCAGCATATTACCAGCAATCCCCACAAGAACATGATCCTTCTTTGAAATGATGGAAGCAACTATGGTCTTTTACAACTATTTCTCGGCCCACGATTAAGGATATGCCTTTAATGGAATCATGGCAGCTGATGCACATGCGAAGGTTTTTGGCTACTCTAAGGGTAGGCCTTGTTTGTGAGCTGATCAGCCCAAATGAAATGGCTAACAACTCACTGTGTTCGGTGACAGAGCAATCTTTTTCTTCATGCACATCGTAAAGGTTGAAATCTGATTTTACAACCCATCCTTCATCGTCTATTTTTCTCATCAATTCATGAAGTTTACAGTGAATAGATTCTGACCTCGGGTGAGACACATCCCCTGTCCCGAAAACATGAATCTTGTTTCTGAACTCAATCCAGCTATAGGCTTTATTAAGTGGCCTCAAATTCAACTCTTTAGTTGTCTCCTCCAACTTATCAACCATGTCCCAGTTCCCATGTTGAGCAAACCAGTTTGATAACATAACATGATTTTCGGCATTCAGAGGCTCCAAAACACAGAGCTGCTCAATTATTCTCTTCCCCTCGTTTAAGTTCTTACGTATCCTGCACCCATCAAGCAATGCTTTCAGCACTTCCACGTGTCCTGAGATATTTCTTTCAGTAATCAGTTTATTCGCCTCATCAAAAAATCCACAACGAGCAAGAAGAGCAACCATTAAGGCACAATGTTCCACCTTAGGAGCCTTTATGCGGTCAAAATAATGCTTACCCTCTTCAAGCATGTCAGCGGAATAGCAAGCATAGAGTACCGAGGCAAGCAACTTTTGATCTACTTCTAGAGTTGAGCTCTCCACAACTTCCCGGAATAATTTGACTCCACGCTCTCCTTGTCCATGCACGCTATAGCCTGAAATCATCACAGTCCAGGAGATCACATCCTTATTTTTCATCCTAGAGAATATCCGCGAAGCATATTCAATAGAGCCAGATTTGACATACATGTCAACAAGAGCATTTAGCGCAGCTGTATTCAGCTCAATACTATTCCTGATCAAATGTCCATGTATTTCCCTGCCATTCTTATAAGCTGCTACTCTAGCACAAGCTGGGAGGACACTAGTAATCGCCACAACATCAGCTTTTATTTCCTTCATATTCATTAACCTGAATAACTTAAGGCCTTCATTGAATTCTCCTCTCTTCACGTACCCATTAACCATCGTAGTCCAAGATATGGCATCTTTATCCACCATCCCATCAAAAACCGATCTTGCATCCTTTATGCTTCCACAATCAACATACATTTGCAATAAAGAGTTCTCCACTAAAACATTACACTCCAACCCATAATCCCTCACTATACGATGAACATGCCTGCCGTCACGCAACGATCTCAGCATCCCACAAGCACTAATAATTGTAGCCAATGCCACCGCATCACCCACTTCACCGCTACGGCCCGTTATTTCATAAAATAAATCAAGTGCCAATTGAGGATTATTATTCTTTACATACATTCTTGCCAACAGTGTCCATGCGACATCATTGCTCTTACCATTGCTAACAGTCTTAAAATACAATTCAGCAGCATGGATACCCTCCAGCTGACCATATAATTCTATCAAAGCCGATGTCACATATGCATCGGATGCGTGGCCAAATTTAACAACATGACAATGAAGCTGTTTCCCAAATGGCAAGTCACCTAAAAGCCTAGAGGCAGCAAGAACCCGAGGCAGAGTGTGGCGGTCCGGCTTGACACCAAGCTGAAGCATTTTCTCGTAAATAAAGGTGACTTGGGATGAGTCTTTATTAGTTAAATACGTTTGAATCAGGTTGTTCCAAGCAAAAGTATCTGAAGAAGGCATTCCACCAAACAATTGGTGGGCAGTGGTCAGGGTTGGTTTATTGAGTGCCACTGAGCTGCATTTGCAAGGAAGGTAACGAGCTCGGTGACGAGTGGTTATGGATAATTGAAAAGCTACAGTGCTTAGGTGAAACTGAGAGAAGACGGCAGCCTGAAATCCATTGGCTGGAGACATAAAAGCGATCGGTTCCATTTCTGGCTTCCTAGTACGGGCTTTTTTTCTGAGTTGTCTTGTTCGCGCATTAATTTTTTTTAGATCAAATGTGAATTTGTATTGATGTAGAGTACTGTAGTCATTAAGAATAGATTTCTCCGCCTTTCAAACATTTGGAGGGGGATCAACGGCCAATACAGTGCTGAGCCGGATTTCCATCTAGAGACCAAATTTTCACAGGTATAGAAACTTAAATTAAAAACTTTAGCTGGATCACTCCACAACCTACATTTCATACTTTAAAACAAAGATCAAAATTTTGAAAAAAATTCATATATTCTTCCGTTCCTATACCGACATATATTTACAAGTATCGATGTATCATTACCAAAATGAGTAATCACATCTATATTTATAAGCATAACACACAAATTGACATCACTTATCTGAGATCGCAATGGTCTTTTGTGGGAAAAAAAACATTAATTGAACATCGACATAAATCTAATTCCTAATTCCTAAGCCTAAACGGTAAAATAAAATAAAATAAATTAATCACCTGTCGCACCAGAAGCTGTAGTGAAGAATGAGGGAGGAGCTTCAGCGTTCAGCCTTGGGGCGTGGTGAGCCGTGGGGGCGTGGTGGCCCGTGGGCGGCGTGCCGGAAGCGACAGACTGGCTGACGGCAACTGAGAGTCTGGGAGGGGCTAGGCTGAGCGGTGAAACAGTGGAAAAAAAATTGGGGAGGGGAATGAACGAGAACGGGAGTGTGACCACAACGGTGTACTCTATCGAATTGCGATCTGTTGTGCTGTGAGCTCGAAAGGGGGGGCGGATCCTCTGCCGTAGGGCATTCACGCAGGCGGCGGTCTTTGTGATCTGCAAAACGGCGTCGTTTGGCGTCAAAAGCGGCGTCGTTTGATCCTGGATTAAAATTAGAGCGAGGACGGATACACTTGGCGCGGTGTCGTGTGGGCGTCGTTTGAAAGCGAAAACGACGCCGTTTCACGGCAGCGAGCGAGCCGCAAGAGCGCGCTTCACGGCGCGAGAGATCCCAATCCTCGAAGGTCGAGAACAAAACAGCGTCTTTCGGTAGAAACGACGCTGCTTTTCACATCAACAACAGCGGTTTTGTTGTGCGCGATTTCACAACCAGAGATCGGGATCCATACTCTATCACACTCCAGATTTATTTTATTTTCCGTTCCGGAATCACTTTTCCAATACCTTATAAAACAACCAATTTCAATATCATTCCCAATACAATTCTTCAAAATTACTACTTTTATCTCACATTTCTACTAACTAATTTAACTACTAACACATTTTTCAAAAAAAAAAATAATAATAATTACCAACACATTTTCTCTTTTTTTTATTACAAAAATCGGAATGCAATAGTTACAGATTTTAATATGTCGTATGTATGTTGTAAAAGAAAATCGCATAGGTATACAAAACAATGTCGTATGTTACTTTTAAAATAAAAAATAGTATCTTTTGAGATTCTGTGATTTTATCTAAAATCTGAAGGAGAATTTATTTATTAAAATATTAGTAACTTTGGTTTTTCTCTTTTTTGTATGTCTTCCATAATTACACAGTTATGACCTTGTATGTTACCCGGAATATTTTCTTATTGAAACATGACATGATTCCCCCCTTTTGTAAAACCCATACCACTGGAGAGAGAAAAGCAACATTGTTCATGTTTGCAGAGACCCTATATTGGGGGAAGCCATAATTAATTTAGGGATGAAGAATTCAATTGAGTGCCATTGTGGGTTAAAACATGAGTGCCCTCCCTATCTAAGAATTGGGGGGAGATAAAAGTGTCCATTGTAGTGGTGGCCTTAAAGGCAAGTAGGAATAGGCCGTGGGCCACCGGTTTCATATGGGCCCTAAATTTCTTCAACATTACATACTAGTTTTAAAAAAAATCAAGCACATTTTAAATCGTTGAACCTTTCAAAAACTAATCATTGAAAAAAGCGATGGCATGCATATTGTTGTCGTGGTAGATCGATTTAGGGGCTTATTGATTTTTTTCTTGGCTATAGAGAACGTGAATTCAATGATGCCCTTAAAGCAGCCTGAGAACTTGCTCAACAAATGAAAATTGAACCATTTTTTCGTGAAAAAAGGCAAATCCAGAGAAAAAAGCATTTTGATGAGGTTTTAAGTGAAGAAGCCGTGTTTTCTGCTCAAAAGAATTTCAGAGTGTAATACTTCATGTATAAATAGTTAACAAAGCTCTTACCTTACTTGATGAAAGATTCAAGCAATTTCAGTTGTATGAACAAAATTTTGGCTTCCTGTTTGATTTGAAGATGTGCTTCGAGGATAAAAATTTGAAGAGTTCTTGTGACAATCTTTCAAATATTTTACACACAATGAAGAAACTGAAATTGACGGGGAAGATTTATATAGAGAGTTGCAACTTCTTAAACATATTCTTCCATTTGAATTTAGAGAACTCATCCAAGTCTTTAATTATTTAAAACGTCAAAATGATTTGTTTCCAAACACAGAGATCGCTTACCGAATCTTGTTTACTATTCCAGTTACAGTTGCATCCGGTGAAAGAAGTTTTTCAAAGTTAAAGTTAATAATTAACTATCTTCGAAGTACAATGTCACACGATAGTTTGAATGGGTTAGCAATGATATCGATCGAGAAGAATAGGGTTGAGGAAGTTGATTATTCTACATTGATAAATGATTTTGCTTCTAAATATGCTAGAAGAACGGTGTTGAAATAGTATTTTGCATTTAGGCCGTGTCAACTTACCTATGAATTTGAAATAAAATTTTTTTTTTACAATTTTTATTTATGTTTCTCTACCGAAAAAAAATTGTTTTCAGATCTAAAGGGCCTTGTCCGACAAAATGGCCTTGGGCCTTGAATTTCATAAGGCCGGCTCTGTCATTGTGGTCACTCTAAGGGGTTTTTCTCTAAAAAAATTTAATAATAATAATAATAATAATAATAATAATAATACTGAAAAGGTACCTCGGTTACAATGTACAATAAAAATGCACAACCCTCATTCATACAAAATACATTTGTATATTGAGAATTTTTGATTTTATTATTTTTATGTTTTTTTAAATAAAATTTGTGGTCACCATTCTAAACACAAAACTTCCTTATAGACATGTTCGAGCATGCCTCTAAGAGCAATAACACTGGCTCATGGGAAGTCATTGCGGATGAAACACAAATGATATATTGTTTTACAATAGCTCAAATCAGCGCACCGTGTGAAGGGAAACGTGGGGTTGTTCATTTCCACTCTCACAAAAAAAAAAAAATCACGAGCGTTTCAAGCCGCGATAGTGTAGCAGTGTAGCTCACCTTCATTTGAAAGTAGTGCGGGTGAAAAGTGTTTCGGAACACATGTACGTCACTACCATCATAATGGTTGCTTTAAGAGCAACCGTAATGGTTGACTCCATTTTTATTATAAATAGCTGACAATAATCTTCAGGTGGAAGTTTTTTATTGGGGAAGTTATTGGGTGAAGTTTATGGATAGTTTTTGTGAGTGAAGTTGATTGACAAGATGCTATAGTATAGTGGTGGTTAAAAATTATAAAAATAAATAAATAAAAAGAATACAGGTGAAAGTTTTATGAGATGCAAGAGTGTCATCATGACAAAAATAAGGAAAGAGGATATAAATCTTGGCTATTCTGTTGTCTAGAAATAGAGAATAGAATAGGTAATGTCTAAAAAAAATCTTCTACAATTGAACAATTATTTTTGCTAACGGATGAAAAAGTAATCTATTCACAAAATGTCAGAGCAGATAATGGCCATATGTTAATCACTACGGTTGCTCTAAGAGCATGTACAAAGGCCAAGGGCTTTCTTGCCAGCTTTCTTGATAATTTCTAACGTGTATTTTCACTGTCAACGGTCAACGGTCAACGGGCTCGGGCTCGGGCACGGGCACGGGCTCGGGCGGGCGGCGGCGGCAGCGCGCGTGTGGCCATTTTAGCGCGACGCCCGATCATTTGCTAAAACCAACCCGCTATCTCTCTCTTCTTTACAGGAGCTTATACCACATATAACATTCTTCCCACATATATACGGAAAACATTTCTCTCTTTTTCCAATGCAGTACACAGCTTAGTTGAATACTCTTCAACTTCCACTTCCAACAAAGTTCTTTCAAACACCCGACTTCAAGCGTTAATTTCTCATTCACTCATACTCCGAATTGAATGATTCTAAATCTGAATTCATCTACGACTTACGTAGTTTTCGAATTATCAAAACATTGTATATATTCTATACAAGAATATAATCAAATTAAGCTTGCAAAGTCGTCAATAAAATGATTATAAAATCATTTTTTATTCACTTTAATTCAATTCCACTATTTTCTCCAACAATCCCCTACATGAATGGAAATTAATGCAAATGCACCACAAGAGATTCTCGAAAAAAACATTGCATCGGGAGAGGTAGCTTCGGCTTTGAACACCCTACTAGTGAAGTACTATCGGATCTACTCGGCTACTCGGTGAACTTAAGTCTTGAATCTGTTCAACTTTTAGTGTAGAACCAGACAATAGCACTCACACAATATTTCCATTAGCACTGTACTTGGTTCTCATGATTTGGATTCATTTTGGCCTGAATCACACCTGTTTTAGAAAGTGCTTTAGAGAATTCTAGCCTCTGAATTCATATGAAGCGACCCACTGCACTTACATGGGTGACTTCCTATCAAGAGTATTCTCGCCATACCCCACTCGAATTTAATCAAGTTATAGGAATCATTAAAAGTTTTCACTTAACCTTCACACTCTGGCGAGACAACACTTTTATTCACGAGAATGGGAAAGTGTTCATCGACAACCTCATAACTTAGTTGTCCCTTTGAACCAAGATCTTGGGATCTCCAAATAACATGGTAGGGTTACCATTACAAAACTTAACTTTCAATAGGCTTAAGTCCCATTCCGAGTGTCAAAATTGACATCCTGATCTCTGTGTAAACCTTTAGTAAGCGGATCCATAAGATTCTCCTTCGATTTTACATAATCGATGGAAATCACACCACTAGAGATCAAGTGTTTAACGGTATTATGTCGCCGACGTATATGTCTAGACTTACCATTATACATACTATTTTGTGCTCGGTGTATAGCCGATTGACTATCACCGTATGCTAATAGGAGCAATCGGTTTTGTCCAACAAGGAATGTCCTCAGAAATTTCAAGCCACTCGCTTCTTCCCCACTTTGTCCAAAGCAATAAACTCGGCTTCCATTGTGGAACGAGATATGCATGTCCGCTTTGTGGACTTCCAGGACACCGCAAGACACCACCAATCATAAAGATATATCCAGGTTGTGGATTTTGACTCTTTAGAATCGAAAATCCAGTTTGCATCACAAGATCCTTCTAATACTCATTGGATATCTTGTGTAACGTAATCCCGTGTTCATTGTATATTTCAAGTACCGAGTACTCTCATCGCTTTTCCAATGATCCTCACTGGGATTACTTGTAAACTCGCTTTCGCTTTGTTCACAACTACACGCAACATCGTGTCTAGTACAGCTTTGGTTATGTACATTGGACACCCTATAATCTGTGAATATTTCAATCGAGACACAGGCTCACCCTTATTTTTGACCAAGTGAAGACTTAAGTCAATGGGTGTTTTCATAGGACTTTCATCAAAAACATTGAATCTCCTCGAAACGGATTCAATGTAGTGAGACTGTGATAATACTAGTCCTCGGATATTCGGAGATTTTAATCCCCAAAATTACATATGCTTGTCCCATATCCTTCATATCAAAATTATGCGTGTCAAACAACTTTTTGGTATTCATGATGATATCATGAGTACTTCCCATAATCAACATATCATCAACATATAAACACACTAACACATAAGCATTAGGTGTTTGTTTGATGTAGACACATTTGTCACACTCGTTAATTTTAAACCCATTAGATAGCATAGTTTGATCAAACTTTAGATGCCATTGTTTGGGTGCTGTTTCGATCCATACAAAGACTTAACGAGTCTACACACCTTGTGCTCTTGGCACGGAACCACAAACCCCTCGGGTTGTTCCATGTATATCTCTTCTTCTAATTCACCATTTAGAAATGCGCTTTTAACATCCATTTGATGGATCTCCAGTTATAGATCGCAAAGAAAGAGCAATAAGAACCCTTATAGAAGTGATTCTCAATTCTTGGTGAATAAGTATCAAAGAAGTCAAGACCTTCCTTTGTCGATAACCCTTGGCTACCAACCTGGCCTTATACTTATCAATAGATCCATCACCTTAAGCTTCTTTTGAAAATCCACTTACACCCGAGTGCTTTACTTCCCGGTGGAATGTCAACCAATTCCCAAGTGTGATTTTGCATAATAGAATCTATTTCACTATTAATAGCTTCTTTCCGAAAGGTGCTTTCGATTAGACATAGCCTCGGCATATGTCCTTGGAGTATTTTCTACCATGTAGGTTAGAAAATCAGCCCAAAAGACGTTGAAGTCCTAGCCCTCTTACTCCTTCGAGGTTCCACTTCCTCGCTTTTTCGAGTACTATCCCCACATTTTCGTGTACTCTCTTATTTGAGTCTTCATTGTGTCTTTCTTTATGTGGAAAAACATCCTCAAAAACACCGCATTTCTTGACTCCATGACTGTGTTTACATGCACATCGAGATTGTCGATTTGTGCACAAGAAATCTATATGCACTCATCATTATGAGCATACCCAATAAATATGCAATCAATCGCTTTTGGCCCAA
Source organism: Gentiana macrophylla (assembly GCA_026214975.1). Taxonomy (NCBI): domain Eukaryota; kingdom Viridiplantae; phylum Streptophyta; class Magnoliopsida; order Gentianales; family Gentianaceae; genus Gentiana; species Gentiana macrophylla. The sequence continues at coordinate 99,081,357 of CM047813.1, forward strand.
TCTTAATCTGCTTTAGCTTAGGCACTTCCACCTTTGCTAAACACCCCCACACTTTCAAGTATTTATAACTTGGTTTGTGGCCTTTCCACATCTCATATGGAGTTTTATCCATCTTTTAGACGGAATCTGTTGAGAATCTTATTGGCGGATAGAAGGGCCTCCCCCACAAGTTCCGAGGTAACCCGGAACTAATCAACATAGCATTCATCATCTCTTTCAGAGTACGGTTTTATGTTCAACAATTACGTTAGATTGAGGTGCATATGGAGCAATAGTTTGATGAATAATGCCCGAATCTAGACATATTCTTTCAAATGGCGATTCATACTCTCCACTCTATCACTACGAACCTTCTTGATTAAATGCCTTGCCAAGTTGATTCTCAACTTCATTTTTATAATTTTTGAATGCCTCGATAGCCTCATCTTTGCTACTTAGCAAATATACATAACAGTACCTTGTACAATCATCGATAAAAGTTACAAAATACTTTTTACCACCTCTCGATTGCACAAACTTTAAGTCACACAAATCAGTGTGAATTAATTCTAACGGTTCTGTGTTTCTTTCCACGGATGGAAACGGCGCTTTAGTCATTTTAGCTTCAACACAGACTTGGCATTTTTCAGTTTGATTAACTTTTAGTTTAGGTAATAAATCCAAATTCATCATTCTTTGAATTGATTTATTATTAACGTGTCCTAAACGATTATGCCATAAAGTACAAGACTCAATCAAGTAAACAAAAGTAGAAGCACTTTTATTAGCCTCAGCGGGCACATTTAATTTAGGTACAATAGTCAAAAGATTTCTCTTGCATACCCAACCATCACTTTTATGTAAACATAAAATTATTCTAATTTTATTTTACAATACGAAGGTCCATAAAAAATAATCTATCGACCAGAGTGCCTTCGCCAACTACCAATCCATTCTGAGAAAGTGTGAATTTGTTTGCAACAAATTCTAACTTGTAACCCAGACAGGTTAGCTGAGGACCAGAAATATAATTTCTACCGAGGTCCGGCACATGCAAAACATTTCGGATAACGGATAGTTTCCATTCTTTAAATTTAACGTGATATTCCCATATCCGACAATTTCGGACGTTGTTAAATTGCCCATGAAAACATTTTCTTGAATTTCCTGGTATCCCCGAACAAAGATTTGTTCGCACACATATGTTGAGTAGCTCCGGTGTCTACACACCAATCATATGTCTCTTCATCGAGGTCTCTGTCAGGCTCAATTTTGACTGCTTTAAAACCACTTCACTTCCCGCAACCTGGAGCTTTCTCCTTGAATTGGCGCACTAATAGAGTCATCCGATTATAAAATTCCATTTCTGTTCAAGACAGAAAACAAACTTTTATCAGAAAAGAATAACTGATAATACAACACGTAGGTTTTTTCACCCAAAGAAAACAATTTGAAGATTGTTTTGACTCGTCAGAACAAACTCGAGTTTGTTTCAACTCGATTCTCCAACAGTGTTTGTATTTCAATCTTGTTTTAACGTGGTAGTTTTTACCAGAAAACACCAAAAGGAGGTGGACCGATTTTGCCAGAAATACTGAGGGACTAGTATTATCACAGTCTCACTACATTGAATCCGTTCTGAGGAGATTCAATGTTTTTGATGAAAGTCCTATGAAAACACCCATTGACTTAAGTCTTCACTTGGTCAAAAATAAGGGTGAGCCTGTGTCTCAGTTGAAATATTCACAGATTATAGGGTGTCTAATGTACATAACCAACTGTACTAGACCTGATGTTGCGTGTGCTGTGAACAAACTGAGCAGGTTTACAAGTAATCCCAGTGAGGATCATTGGAAAGCGCTGATGAGAGTACTCGGTACTTGAAATATACAAGAACCTGGGATTACGTTACACAAGATATCCAAAGATATTAGAAGGATATTGTGATGCAAAGCGGATTTGATTCTAAAGAGTCAAAATCCACAACCGGATATATCTTTATGATTGGTGGTGCCGCGTGTCCTGGAAGTCCACAAAGCAGACATGCATATCTCGTTCCACAATGGAAGCTGAGTTTATTGCACTGGACAAAGCTGGGGAAGAAGCAGAGTGGCTTCGAAATTTCCTAGAGGACATTCCTTGTTGGACAAAACCGATTGCTCCTATTAGCATACACAGTGATAGTCAATCGGCTATACACCGAGCACAAAATAGTATGTATAATGGTAAGTCTGTATATATACGTCGATTTACATAATACCGTTAAACACTTGATCTCTAGTGGTGTGATTTCCATCGATTATGTAAAATCGAAGGAGAATCTTATGGATCCGCTTACTAAAGGTTTACTTAGAGATCGATGTCAATTTTGACACTCGGAATGGGACTTAAGCCTATTGAAAGTTAAGTTTTGTAATGGTAACCCTACCATGTTGACTGGAGATCCCAAGATCTTGGTTCAAGGGACAACTAAGTTATGAAGTTTGTCGATGAACACTTTCCCATTCTGTGAATAAAAGTGTTGTCTCGCCAGAGTGTGAAGGTTAAGTGAAAACTTTTAATGATTCCTATAACTTGATTAAATTCGAGTGGGGTATGGCGGAATACTCTTGATAGGAGGTCACCTATGTAAGTGCGAGTGGGGCGCTTCATGAGAATTCAGAGGCTAGAATTCTCTAAAGCACTTTCAAAACCAGTGTGATTCAGGCCAAAATGAATCCATCATGAGAACCAAGTACATTGCTAAGGGAAATATTGTGTGAGTGCTATTATGCAGTTCTACACTAAAGGCCGAAACAGCTCAAGACTTAAGTTCACCGATTAGCCTAGTAGATCCGATAGTACTTCACTAGTAGCGGAGTTCAAAGCCAGAAGCTACCTCTCCTGATGCAATGTTTTTCTGTCAGAATCTCTTCAGGGTCTGCATTTGCATTAATTTCCATTCATGTGGGGGATTGTTGGAGAAAATAGTGGAATTGAATTAAAGTGAATAAAAAATGATTTTATAATCATTTTATTCAGACGACTTTGCAAGCTTAATTTGATTATATTCTTGTATAGAATATATACAATGTTTTGATAATTACGAAAACTACGTAAGTCGTAGATGAATTCGAGGATTTAGAATCATTCAATTCGAGTCTGAGTGAATGAAAATTAACGCTTGAAGTCGGGTGTTTGAAAGAACTTTTGTTGGAAGTGGAAGTTGAAGAGTATTCAACTAAACTCATGTACCACATTGGAAAAAGAGAAAATGTTTTCCAAGATGTATGTGGGAAGAATGTTATATGTGGTATAAGCTCCTGTAGAAGGAGAGATAAGCGGGTTGGTTTTAGCGATCAGACGTTACGCTAAAATGGCCACACGCCAGCCGCCGCCGCCGCCCGCCGCCGAGCCGTGCCCGTGCCCGAGCCCGTTGACCGTTGACCGTTGACCGTTGACCGTTGACCTTGGTCTTTGGCTTTGGCTTTGGGGAATGGGCCTTCTGGGCCTGAGGGCCCTAGGCCCAGGCCTGTGTTAAACTTTTTATACAAAAGTTAATTGGGCTTGGTCGAGTTCATAAACATTCTGATTGAGCTGAAGATTGAGTGAAGAGTTCAGCTCGGTTCGGTTATCCAACATAGTTCAGCTCGGTTCAGCAATAATTAATGGGTTAATTCAATGCTGAATTAACGGCTGTATTAATGGGTTAATTCAATGCTGATGAAACGGCTGTAATTAATTCATTCCAGCCCAGCCCTCTCCTATATATAGCCTCCATATGGATTGAAGTTAGAAAACACATTGGAAATACAACACCAGAAAGCTTCATACATTCATATAGTTCTGAAGAAGTTGCATACGAGTTTGAAGAAGAGATTCGAGCACTAGAAGAGTTCGTTGAAGGTTCGTGTAAGAAGTACCTCTATACTGAATCAAGAATCCGAGTTATCCAGGAGACAATTGGTTTTAACCGGGGTACACACGGACCAAATTTGTCTTAAGGACAGAGTGTCCTACTCGTCTCGGAGTTATTGTATCCACTTTTATTTTAGTATATTTCATTTTTCAATTGTAATTCGTTTATTTTCAATAAAATTGTTGTTTAATTCGTGTTAATTATTTTAATTGCGTCACGGAGGTTCCTAGAGAGGCGGCGCCAACTCATAGTGGGTTCGGAACGCGCCCAACTACCTAAACTCAATGCATGCATCGATTCATGAAGGATATGCATTTTCGAGATACATGCATTTTCGACGAGATATGTACTTACCTTTCGTGTAAGTTGCATGCTTTCATCCGGTGAACAAAGGACAACCCTACCTTTTCGTGCAAGGAGTACCTCCATTCGTTTATGGGTACTTGCAACCTATAAAAGGCATAAGTATGCGATTTAAAATTCATAAGTTTGACAACATCATCGTAAAAACTTTGAGTGTCCTCGGGTTTGATTCAAACAAGTCACTGTTTGAATCAAACACCCCCATTGTATCCTGAAAAAGATTTTCATTTGATCCCTTAGTGACAAATCGTGTGGGACGAAACATCTCTTAAAAGACAACGTTATTAACGTGCCTTTGAATTTCTAATTCTCTGTCAAATCCTAAGTACTACATTTTTTCCAACACTTATCACGTTTTTAACATCCGTAAATGCAAAAAATTAATAAAACTTGTTTGTATATTGTTTTTTTGGGTCAAGTAAATTTTTTTATCGGGACAATTATCAATTGGAGTTAAAAAAATTGGGCATTTATCAAAAAAAAAAACATATTATATTAGGTTGGATCGGATTGAATCTACACGATTTTTTTTCTTTTAGCGAAACATGTACCGTTGGGCCTCCTATCACCGTTGGGCTTAAGACCCTGGTCTCGACGGCCTCTATGTAGGGCCGGCCCTAGGAGCACTTCCCGACATATCAGACTCTTATACAGGAAGCAAGGTTGCGTCTTGTTGATGAAAGCTTGCATCAACTAGTTCATGACGCCATGAAGGCATTTAAGGTGCAGCGGGAAAGACGAAACCGAAAAAATCCGGTGGCCTTGTTTGCTGAATCCTTTCACTGCAACGGCGAGGGGGACGATGTGGACTCCGGATTTTACCCCCATCGTTACTCCGAGCAGTGGGATGATTGTCACTGGCGTGCCCATGGTCATATTGGTGCGGTGAGGGTGGAAGGTCCTCCCAGCAAAATTCCTTCCAAGCCAAAGGTGAATCAAGTTGGTTCATCCAGCTCGGTTCAGCCCACTACGGGTTCCGATTCGCATCACAGCTTAAATGAATCGGAACTCGCGAACATAACAATGGCCCAATGGCAAGGAATTGTAGAACTTTTAAATAGCTCTAAATCGCGAGATCGATTGACAAGCAAGTATTCATGGATTACTGATACCGGGGCCACTCACCATGTGACAGGTGACCGAAAATTATTTGTTGATTTACAACCTATTGAACACTGTTCATTGGCTTGCTGGATGGGACTTCGTCTTTTGCAACTCATACTGGAACTGTTATCTTGTCGGGAAGTTTGCGACTTGTGAATGTTTTATATGTACCGAAATTAACTTGTAACTTGCTTTCGGCCTCTTGATTATTGGATGATCATCGTTGTGTTATGCATATCACTGCTCATTTATGTATTATGCAGGACCGAGTGACGAGGATACTGATTGGACTGGGTGAGCGTATGGATGGGCTTTTTCTGTTCTTGGGAGTTTCAGAGGTTTGGGTTCTGGTGGTTGATGGTGGACAGACTAGGGATTTGTGGCACCGGCGTTTGGGACACCCATCTGAAAGGTCATTTGGAAGGTATTTATATTTCGAACCCTTTAAATAAAGATGGATGTGATATTTGCTTTCGGGCAAAGCAGCCCCGTGAACATTTTCCCCTCAGTGAGAATAAAGCTAGTCGTATTTTTGAGTTAATACATTATGATTTACGGGGCCTCTATAGTGTACCCTCAACGTGTGGTGCTTCGTATTTTTTGACTATCGTAGATGACTATTCTCGTTCGGTTTGGATTTATTTATTATTGAATAAATTGGAGGTCGAATCTGCTTTCCTGGCTTTTGTTGCTTTAATTTCTCGTCAGTTCGAGGTTACAATTAAATGGGTTCGTAGTGACAATGGAACATAATTTAGGCCTTTGCTTCCTTATTTTCGTAAAGAAGGTATCATCTTTGAAACATATTGTGTTAGTACTCCTCAACAGAACGGGAGGGTAGAACTGAAACATCAACACATACTTAATGTTGCACGTGCACTACGTTTTGATGGACATTTGCCACTTAAGTTATGGGGGAAAGTGTGTTATGGCTGCTGCTTATATCATTAACCGCACACCGTCTAGTGTTTTGAATTATAAAACGCCTTATGAGTCTCTTTTTCACAAAGCACCGGACCTCTCGATGCTTAGAATTTTAGGATGTTTATGTTATGCCCACGACCATCGCCACACGCATAAATTTGCTAGCCGGAATCGTAAGTGTGATTTCCTTGATTACCCTTTCTCTAAGAAGGGGTGGACTTTTTATGACCTAGATACGGAGGAGATTTTTGTGTCTAGGGATGTTAAATTTTTCAAACATGTGTTCCCATTTTCCCAGCCGACCGATAGTGAATCATCTGTAGTTCATTACCCTTTGATTGACGATGTTGGTATAGTGAATCAAGGTTCGATCCCTCCTTACCGGGGATCCACCCTTGCCGGATCCTCCGGTTGAGGGGCGGACGTGACGGTTGACACAGATGATACTAGGGGAAATAGAGCACCTTCACCACAACCGACGGTTGATACAAATGATACTGGGGGAAATAGAGCACCTTCACCACAACCTCGACATCCAGGTAGAGGTGCCGAAAAGTTAAGTAGGGGTAGGCGACAGAAGCTTCCGAATTCATGCTTTCAATATTTTGTGACGCGTACATTGATTGATCAGAAAAGTCCTCCTCCATATCTTCCACTCCGTCAGTTTCCTCGGGTACTCCGTATCCTCTTATGCATTATATTAATTATGAGATGTTTATTAATAAACATCGCAAGTACCTTGCATCCATTACAGTGGGTAATCCTCCTTAATCGTTTAAGGAGGCTATAAAACATTAGGGATGGCGTAAGTCCATGTCAGAAGAAATTCAGGCACTTGAAGATCAAGGTACTTGGGTATTGCAACTCCTTCCTCCCGGGAAAAAGGCACTAGGGAGTAAGTGGGTGTATACCGAGAAATATGACGACCATGGGGCTCTGCAACGATTAAAGGCTTGTTTAGTGGCCTTGGGCATCATCAAGAAGAAGGTATTGATTACACGGAGACGTTCGCTCCGGTGGCGAAAATGGTTACGGTTCGGACCTTTCTCAATGTTGCGGTAGTGAAACAGTAAGACATTCACCATATGGATGTCCATAATGCGTTCTTACATGGGGATCTGGAGGATGAAATCTATATGAAAATACCGCCCAGGTTTGAGCAGCGGGGATCGAATTTGGTTTGCAAAATGCACAAATCGTTGTACGGATTGAAACATACACCACGATGTTGGTTTGCGAAGCTTGCCTCGGCTTTACTTGAATATGGCTTCCGTCAGTCTTATTCGGATTACTCCTTATTCACCTTGACTCGTGATGCGATACAGATTGTTGTGCTCGTGTATGTTGATGATATGATCATTGCCGGCAATGATAAGGTTGCCATGACGATTTTTAAAGCATATTTGGGGAAGTGTTTTAAGACGAAGAACCTTGGGGTTCTGAAATATTTTCTTGGGATCGAGGTGGCACGGAACAATGAGGGGATTTTCTTGAATCAACGGAATTATGCCCTTGACATTATTCATGAAACCTAGTTACTTAGGAGCAAGCCGGCTGATTTCCCGATCGAGCAGAATCACAAGTTGGCTCTTGCATCTGGCGAGTTGTTGAGTGATCCAGGGTCTTATCGTCGGTTGATTGGACTTCTTATATATCTCGGAGTTACCCGCCCCGATTTGGCGTATTCTCTTCATGTGTTGTCTCAATTTATGCAGGCTCCTCAGGTTGATCATTGGGAGGCAGCCTTGCGTCTGGTTCGTTATTTGAAGAAACATCTTGGGCAAGGTATCTTGTTGTGGTCTGACGGTTCTCTTACTCTCGAGGGTTGGTGCGATTCTGATTGGGCGAGTTGCCCTCTTACCCGACGTTCATTGAATGGTTGGTTTGTTTTTCTTGGTCTTTCGCTTATATCCTGGAAATCCAAGAAACAAACCACGGTTTCTTGGACCTCAGTCGAAGCGGAATATCGATCTATGGCGGCGATTACGTGTGAATTGAAGTGGTTGAAATAGTTACTGGTTGAGCTCGGGGTCCGTCACCCCCCTGGGATACGACTCTTTTGTGATAGCCAATCAGCACTTTATATTGCACAAAATCCGGTGTTTCACGAACACACGAAGCATGACAGACTGTCACTTTGTGCGTGATGCTATCACGGATGAATTGATTCTTCCTTCGTATGTCCCTACGAAGCATCAGTTGACAGATTTCCTTACGAAGGCGTTGAGTCGTCAACAGTTTGAGTTTTTGTTACGCAAGTTGGGCGTTCGAGATCTTCATGCTCCCACTTGAGGGAGGAGTATTACGATTTGGAAACTATTATGTGTCATGGAAAATATTGATAGTAGTGTATTAATTTAGTAAGGGTAGTTTGGGTATCTTTTATAGAGGTAGAAGCCTTGAAAGTGGCTATAAATATTGTACTCTATGATTGATGTTGGATATACGAAATATATTGACTGAAATTTTTCAAGATACCATACTATTTTGTTTTACATGATCAATGATATTTTTGTACAAACAATGATTTACGCTTATAATATAATTATTTGTGTGGTTTCTTATAAGAGCTCTGATATTTGATGACGTGGTCAATCAGGTTATAATATACTTGACCACCATAAACCAATACTAGCAAGAGGACTAGGCCCATCGTAGTATAGCTATAGTGAATCAAGGTCGATCCCACAGGGAACCAATTGTGGATCATCTTATATACAAACAATTAATTAAACATGTCAAGGACATAAAGGCGGTCTACGACCAACATAGGACAAGAAAAGTAAAGACACGACTCGACACAATGTAATTAACCTCCCCAATTATAGTTTTTATCGTTTGGACCTAGATAATTTATATAATAAATCCCGAACTTATTAATCATCAATCCGTTTGTATCTATCTTAGATTGGCTACGGAGTCATCCTCTTTAACTTGACTTAGCACCGGTAAGTCACTAAATCAACAATGGTATTGTTACGTGACTTCGCCTTTTGGTGCCTCCATCTCATATAACTCACACGCTTTTACTCTCGGGATGCCGATATTAATCGTACACCTCGTCTGGCAACATTCCCGTGGTTAGGCGTATTTCCTAAACGATCGCTCAAGCCCTCGTCCAACTAACAATTACCTTTTAGGTCTCATGCTAGTCTACGACCTCGTATAACTAGGTGTGCACAATTCCCAAATACAAAACACGCTTAGATCTCATTGAAAAGCCCGGAAGGTCATTCATAAGCCGACCTAGAGTCCTATAGTGGTATTTCCTAATCGTGACGCGAATTAAAATCGACGAGCAACGTGGCCGTGGCCATACCTACGAGATAATAAATTCTATTAAGTTAACCTAACCATAAAGACGTGGCTACCTAACGGATAAACAGGGGGGGCTCGGTCACCCGAATCAATTTCGTCCCCAGCTTACATCCCTGAACATATCTCTCAGCGTTTCATCATACAGAACAGATTAAACAGTAATTCGTAAAGCGATCATATAAATTACTTAGATACACATTAATTAAACCAAGCAGATTCATGAATAGACGTTAAACATATGACGTAGGTTATGGGACCCTCATAGACAAGGCTTCGCCACATCCCTAACGTCATAGCCTAGATCTACATCATCTAGCTATGAATTAACTAACTCAAACGATAAAGCATAATTGGGAGGGATTAATCACTTAAAAGAAAAGAAACAGAAAATAAAGGCTTACATAATCGCAACCTTTAAATTTATTTGAAACCTTCACATTATTCTACATTGTATCAAAGAGTGATTTTATTGAATGATATTCTAAGGTATTCAAGGTGTGTATTACAATTCTCGTAGTCGCTTGCTTATATAGAGGTTTTTGCCGACTTAGGGTGGTTCTAGAAGATAAGCACGATTAAAGCCGAAAACCGACCCAAACCCGAGGCTCGGTCAACCGAGAGGTGACACTCGGTCGACCAAGCATGAGGCTCGGTCGACCGAACCTGGATTTTCCAAGTTCTCCACGTTTTCTTAAATCTTTGCTTGCTCCACTCCACGCTTGCGTGTTGATCTGATTAATCTTTCATTTAATGCTCCGATTTTCTTCCTTCCTTATCTTGAGATAATTGATTGAATGACATTAATCCTCTCGATTTGTTGTGATCTGCAAAATCAATAATTATCGCACAATAAATCGGCTTTCAATAATGAAAACGGCTAAATACCAAATATCATATTAATAATCACTTAACATTAAATAATAAATATAAACATGTGATTTAATATGAAATATATATTATTATTCTCGATTTAAGGATAATGTTGATGACATTTACGGGTATAATTTGACCGTCATCAACTACCCCCCACTTAGACTTTGATCGTCCCGTACAAAGCATCAATAAGTCATTTCCCAAGACAACATTTCCCATGGTCGAGTCATACTTACGCAAGAAGCTCAAGTCAACTCATACTAGTCATGCTCATAAGATATCCATTATTCACTACTCACTATGAATCGAGTGATGTGTGCATGTGCATTTAGTTTTATATATTCGTAGCAAGATTAGAGTTTATGCTGGACTTCGTAATCTCAACCCACCAACTTCATATTCATACTTCTTATGCCTTTAAATTTTTGAAGCACTAGAGCAATAAGCAAGAGCGTATCTATAGGGTTTTTGGACTTGGAGACCGAGTACTACTCAAAGCCTCTTAAAGAGTTGAATATTGTTTCATATCTTCATATTTTTCAAATACTATTAATCTCAAGGAAGAAAACTTTTTAGAGTATCCCCCTATCTTAGATCATGTATAGCATCGAATATTACCACAAAGCGCGGGGCTACTTTGGTAATGTTACTACAAGCCCAAATGTCTAACATTTTGCTAAAACACAGGTACGTCTCAAGCTTATTACTCCGCTTTTGTTGGCAAGAAGATAAGAATACATCAGCCAATAAGTATCGACACTAAGTCTACATAACCAATCATCTATGCAATGTACACATAATTTCTTCAGTTATTATGATTTGCGCGGTATACTCGATTCACAGATTTGAGTAATTGAATAATAAATAACTACTCGCAACAACCAGCATGAATATCCTTAAATTTACTTAGCATAAGTATAAAATGATCACGTACTCATGCAACTTGGTTCCTTTCCTATCAATTCTTAGCTAGGAACTCACAATTCTAAAGTGGTACGAGATACATAATATGGTATTTATTAAATTTTTTCAATCATGTGCCGTTTCATTCAATTTTCAATTATAACATAACATGGCTAAGTCTCCTACCCCCCACTTAAACGTGGCATTGTCCTCAATGACAAAAATAAGTGAGAAGTTAAGAAAAAGACTTAGCTCTGGAAACGGCTCTCAAGTAAAGGAACAATATCAGAGTAAATGTCAGCATGTTGTGGAGAAGCAAGTGAAAACCTGTATAAGCAGACAAACTCCACGAAACCGTTAATAACACCATGTCTATGGAAGTTATAGAATAACGTGGCAGTAATTAGGTATGAATACCTAAAAACAGTTTAAGCCACTTTATTTTATACAACCAAAGACACGAAAAATACTAAATAGAAAGAAAAATAAACAAGCAACTAAAGATGGTGGTCTTCATCTACAACCTCCACCGCCTAAATAGTCTTAAAACCGGGTGGAGAAGACAAAGATCAAAAAGCATAACCCCATGTGGGAAAACACGAGGGTGACTCGATCGAAAAGGTATTCAATCCAGGAAAAGAGAAACTTGGTAAGGTATAACAGATTGAATGCGACCTATTGGCTAAAAATAAAATCAAATACTTAGCGCAGAAACTTCTCGCTTGCATTGGATATCAACAACTTAGGAGATGTAGCTACTCCTAAATTACTAATAACCCAATGTATCACGTAAAAGTCATAACCGTCATCAACAAGGTCGGATCGGTGAGATAGTTGAACAAAACTTATCATCTAGAAATGCCGGAATAGACGGAAAAAATGTGAAATTTAAAACTTCCGGTAAAAAAGATAAGTTGTACTTTGATCGAACCAAAACCTTTAAAATCTAGCTAGGTTCAGAGCTACACTTCCCAAACAAGGATCATGAAAATCAAAATGATAAAAGATAATCATTAAAGCTTAGCAATATTTCAAATTCCGCAACACATAGGTATTGTGTAAACAAAATGGAGGTTGAGAATGTGATGGGTTTAGAAAAAAATACACATAAAGATGGGAAGAAAAGATAAAGGATGGGTAAGAAATTGTGTTTATGGGCGGGTTGAAAATGGTTAAGGCATTGAGATTGGGTGGGAGAGTGAAACGGATGGAAAGAAAGAGAGGCGATGAAAGAATGGTTAGAAATGTGAACTTTCGGGGCAGATTGGTGAGAGGATCAAAAAGTTTGAAGGTGAAAAGGTATAAATGAAAGGATAAGAGTAGTTACAGAATGAATTACGCACCACTTTGAATTTTCACTTGGATCACCATTCTAAAAGATTTTGGAAGTTGACCAAAATTGTTCTTGTTCACACCAATCATTCTCTGTTACATTTTCAGTAATTCTCAAGCTCTCTTAATGCTTCCATCTTAAGATTGATTGCTAAATTTCCTTTCCTTTAGCAATTTCTTGACTCTCCTATGGAACTCTATTTCACGTGGCCTATATTGAGTAAAAAAGTTTTGCACATCCTTAGCCCAATGGCCATCGGAACACGGCAAAATAAAAAACCTCAACATATTTCACGTTACTCTTATTTGACTCAAGGAAAACAAAACCTAAAATCCTAAAAAAGAAATCCTAAGGGTTTTAAAGAAGTAGTTACGAGTTTAAAGCCCTCACTTCTTTTTCAAAAGTATCCTTGTCAATCATCATTCTTGGATCGCCGGACTTTGACCCTTCGAGCATTATATGAGGTGGGCTTGTCGCTTTTGCGGATTAATACTTTTCCTTTGGTTGTGAGACCTAGAAACGACATTTATCCATACCATTTATCCAAAGCTCTTACCTCGGCTCGTTTTAGGAATTAGTGAATTACGGTTACTAATTACGGTTTTGGACTTGACAATAAGAAACAATGAATCAAAGTACTCCGAATAAGGTCGGTTATGTAGGCAAGCCTATGCCGTCTTATTCGTTGGAACATATGTGATGATTCAGGCCAATCCGTCAAGATAAGCCCGTTTAGCCCGAAGGCTTATCGGCTATGCTAAGTCTTGTCGAGTCAGCATAACGTACATCACACGTGGAGGGAGTTGATTGAGCGAAGCTCGGTTGAACTCGCCACCATGGTTAGACCATTTCCGAACCCATGTACTAAGAGTCTCCGATTTCTAAATTGTCACCCAAAGCGTAATCTCGTTTTTGTTTAAGGTGGGTTCACCGAGAAGCCATCACCATAAACATCAACGAAAGCAAAAGATGGTGTTCTCTCAAAACTCAACGTCTTCTTTAGATTGTGAATGCTTAAACTACACAATTTGTTGCTCCTGGCCGATGAAGCAATCTCATGCATAGGACCATGAGATTTTAACGAACTACTGAGGAACTCTTTATTCACTTTGCTTCCTTCAACTACTACATGTTTCCCTACACCTAGAGATGAGGAGGCAGATATGGGCAAAACCTTCGACACTAATAAAATTAATCTTACAAACCAACTCCGGGCTAAGATTCATACTAAGGTTCATGTATAGGCTAACTTATGCTCAAAAAACCAAAAGGTAGTAAAACATAAGCAAAAAAAAGGTAGTACCTTGCCTTCAACATTGTACCACGAAGAATTTAAGCCTTAAAATATATTTTTTTTTTCCGGAGCCATCTTGGTGCTTTAAAGGTATTGCTTCCATTGCTTTTCCCATTTTAGATTCGTAGCTCCACATGTTTGCTGGGTTATTTTCTCAGCGCCCTTGAAAAATTACTGACTCAGATTATTGCTTCCCTGGTTTCGCAAAGCGAAAGAAAAAACAAAAGCGGACCGTGGATCGATTTTAACATGGTTTCCCGTGTCGCTATCGACCTCTACGGATTAAACATCTGAGGATAAGCAGAGACACGCGAAATTCCAGACTCGAAAAACACAAATCAGAAACCGTGTAAACAGAACAGGACAAAACAAAAAATATTATAAGTGCTCGGTCGACCGAATGAGGTCTCTCGGTCGACCGAATATTTTATTTATTTTTTTATTTTTTTATTTTTATTTTTTTAAGCGGAATTTTTAGACGAGCAGTGATAACAGGAGAGGGACTCAAAACGTAAAAGCAGACTTCTAAACAAAACTCGACATGAATAAAAATTATTTATATATAAAATTGACCGTTGGTTCCCGGCAACGGCGCCAAAAAAACTTGATGACGTGGTCAATCAGTTATAATATACTTGACCACCATAAACCAATACTAGCAAGAGGACTAGGCCCATCGTAGTATAAATATAGTGAATCAAGGTCGATCCCACAGGAACCAATTGTGGATCATCTTATATACAAACAATTAATTAAACATGTCAAGGACATAAAGGCGGTCTACGACCAACATAGGACAAGAAAAGTAAAGACACGACGACTCGACACAATGTAATTAACCTCCCCAATTATAGTTTTTATCGTTTGGACCTAGATAATTTATATAATAAAATCGAACTTATTAATCACAATCCGTTTGTATCTATCTTAGATTGGCTACGGAGTCATCCTCTTTAACTTGACTTAGCACCGTAAGTCACTAAATCAACGTGGTATTGTTACGTGACTTCGCTTTTTTGGTGCCTCCATCTCATATAACTCACACGCTTACGACTCTCGGGATGCCGATATTAATCGTACACCTCGTCTGGCAACATTCCCGTGGTTAGGCGTATTTCTAAACGATCGCTCAAGCCCTCGTCCAACTAACAATTACCTTTTAGGTCTCATGCTAGTCTACGACTACCACGATAACTAGGTGTGCACAATTCCCAAATACAAAACTCGCTTGATCTCTCGCCGAAGCCCCGGAAGGTCATTCATAAGCCGACCTAGAGTCCTATAGTGGTATTTCCTAATCGTGACGCGAATTAAAACTGACGAGCAACGTAGCCGTGGCCATACCTACTGAGATAATAAATTCTATTAAGTTAACCTAACCATAAAGACGTGGCTACCTAACGGATAAACAGGGGGGGCTCGGTCACCCGAATCAATTTCGTCCCCACTTACATCCTCGAACATATCTCTCAAATGTTTCATCATACGAATGATTAAATGATGAATTGCAGTAAAGCGATCATATAAATTACTTAGATACACATTAATTAAACCAAGCGATTCATGAATAGACGTTAAACATATGACGTAGGTTATGGGACCCTCATAGACAAGGCTTCGCCACATCCACTAACGTCATAGCCTAGATCTACATCATCTAGCTATGAATTAACTAACTCAAACGATAAAGCATAATTGGGAGGGATTAATCACTTAAAAGAAAAGAAACAGAAAATAAAGGCTTACATAATCGCAGCCTTTAAATTGCTGGAAACCTTCACATTATTCTACATTGTATCAAAGAGTGATTTTATTGAATGATATTCTAAGGTATTCAAGGTGTGTATTACAATTCTCGTAGCTGCTTGCTTATATAGAGGTTTTTGCCGACTTAGGGTGGTTCTAGAAGATAAGCACGATTAAAGCCGAAAACCGACCCAAACCCGAGGCTCGGTCAACCGAGAGGTGACACTCGGTCGACCGAAGCATGAGGCTCGGTCGACCGAACCTGGATTTTCCAAGTTCTCCACGTTTTCTTCGTCTGCCTTGCTCCCCACTCCACGCTTGCGTGTTGATCTGATTAATCTTTCATTTAATGCTCCGATTTTCTTCCTTCCTTATCTTGAGATAATTGATTGAATGACATTAATCCTCTCGATTTGTTGTGATCTGCAAAATCAATAATTATCGCACAATAAATCGGCTTTCAATAATGAAAACGGCTAAATACCAAATATCATATTAATAATCACTTAACATTAAATAATAAATATAAACATGTGATTTAATATGAAATATATATTATTATTCTCGATTTAAGGATAATGTTGATGACATTTACGGGTATAATTTGACCGTCATCAATATTGCCAAAAAAAAATGCATAATACACTTTAAAATAATTGATTATGATATGAGATATATTGATTCATGTGTATTTAAAAAAACAACGATGTAATTTATATTGTGAAGGTAATGAACGATACATCTACTCCCAAAATATTACATCATACATACACTCACCTTCATCATAACCGTTGGATAACTTTGAATCAATGAAGAGCCGATTGGATAAAAAGCCAGCTATAGTCACATCAGCTGGACGGTATGTTTTGCCAAATTAGTAGTACTTGTTAGCTTATAGCTGTAGAAAAAAAGTTGCATTGCATTAACAGACAAAAATAAATAAATAAAACAATGGAAAAAGAAACTTGGTACAGTAAATACCATACTATTTTGTTGGAAAGTTATTGTGTGGCGAGGGATTCTGAGGTGAAGTAATGGGCGAAACGATCGTAACTAGCGCGATTTAAATACTGAGAATAAAAGTGTGTGTGTGTGTGAGTGTCATCACACTGTCTCAAGACCGTAGAAACACAAACACCACACAATAACCTCCCTATTTTGTTTTATATAATCAATGGCATCTTTGTACAAACAACGATGTATGCCTATAATGTGACATTATTGTGATGTGTTTTTATAAGAGTACTGATAGTATCACAATAAATACACAACACATTTTAGAACCATTGATTGTTATATGCGACCTACGAGTCACATGAGTTTTATAAAAATCAACGATACGAATGTGTTGTCAAGGTAATGATACATCTACTCCCAAAACGTTTCATCATACATACATTCACCTTCGTCATAGAATCCATTTACATAGCATTTGATTTAAATAACCATTATTTTGCCGAATTTATGAAGAGAATGGCGTGTTTCCTATTTTCTCAACTAAGTCTCATGCCATTCTAAAAATCAAAGATGTGCAGCAAAAGTAGTAGCACTTGTTAGCTTATTGCTGTAAAAAAAAATGTTACATTGCATCAACAGACAAATAAATAAATAAAACAATGGAAAAGAGATAAAGTTGTTGTAATGAATGATAATGAGAATGTTTGTCAAGGACATACTTAATACATCATAAAACCAAATCTAATAATAGATGCACACATGGCATTATATCTAAGTGACACATGTCACAATACTACACACTAGATATATCTCTAATGCCCCCCAAAACTCAAGGGGGTGGAGACCACATTGAGTTTGTGTCGAAACTCATCAAACTTGGAACCAGAAGTTGCTTTGGTGAACACATCTGCAACTTGATCAGCTGAGGGAACAAATTGAACGTGAAGCTTGCCTTGAAGAACCTGATCACGAACAAAATGCACATCAATTTCAATGTGCTTCGTCCTTGCATGAAAAACTGGGTTATAAGCCAATGACTGAGCACCAATGTTATCACACCATGCTACAGGTTTTGAGTGCAAAGGCATTTTGAGTTCTTGTAGTAAGGATCGAATCCACTTGCATTTTGGCCGCTAAATGGGCTAAAGCACGATATTACGACTCGATCTTTGGAGCGAGAGACAACTGTTGCTTTTTAGAACACCAAGACACAAGAGACCCTCCAATGTAAACACAGTATCCAGCAACTGATTTTCTCTCCACAGGATCACAACCCCAATCGGCATCCGAAAAACCAATAAGATGAAGTGAGGAGTGAGGGTGAAGTGCAATCCATAGTGTAAGGTACCTTTAATGTAACGCATAGCAGACGTTTAAGGGCTGCCCAGATGAATAACAATGGGGCTTGCATGAATTGATCGAGGTGTTGATTTGAATAGGCAATATCGGCGCGTGTAAGTAAGATCTTCAAGAGCACCAAGAACACTCCTATATAAAGAGGATTATGCATAAGATCACCTGTGTTCTTTGTATAGTTTGGAACCAACAGACATGGGTGTAGGCATCGCTTCAGACAGAGCCCTATTCTCATCCGGAAGTTGCATGGCATACATGTCTTTGAGACAGGTAAAGCCAGTATCATCTCTCAAAACTTGAATGCCCAGAAAATGACTAAGTTGCCCTAAGTCTTTAAGTGCAAATCTGGAATTCGGTGGTTTAATAAACTTTTGAATAAGAAATGAGTTGTTCCTGTCAAGAAAATGTCATCCACATAGACTAGAGCATACAAAAGGATGTGGTTAGTGTGGAAAACAAATAGAGAAGAATCAGACTTTGCCTGTGTAAAACCCCAATGTAGCAGCTGTGATCTGAGTTCCTCAAACCAAGCTCTAGGAGCCTGTTTAAGACCATAAAGAGCCTCTTTTAAGTGACAGACATGTGTAGGGTGAGCCTTGGACACAAAACCCTCTGGTTGAGGCATAAACACAGACTCATAAAGAGTACCATTTAAAAACGCATTATTTATGTCTATTTGGTTGATTTTCCAGTTTTTAGCAACAGCTAAAGCCAAGACAACCCTAATTGTAGAGGACCTAACCACGGGGCTAAAGGTTTCATTGTAGTCCAAACCAGTGTTTGTAGGAACCCCTAGCTACAAGCCTGGCTTTGTATTTGTGGAGCATGATACCATCGGGGTGAAGTTTAATCTTGAACACCCATTTGTTGCCAACTAATTTACATTTGGGACAAGGAGGACTAGATCCCGGTGTGTGGTTCTTAATAAGGGTGAGTACTCTTACGCCATGGCCTTGCTCCATTCTCGATGAGCAAGAGCTTCGACACCTTTGTAGGTTACATTGGATAATGTGAGGGGACCTGAGAAGCAACAAAGAGAAGGTCTTAGGTTTATAGATTCCAGATTTGGATCTGGTTTGCATTGGATGTGTGGGTGGATTAGGAGGAGGAGGATGGGTAGACACAGAAGCAGAACCTGAAGAAGAAGAACTAGAAGATGAGGAATGTTGAAGTCCAGGAGAAAGGGGAGAGGAGTCTGTGGTACTGGGGCTGGAATTGTGGTGAGGTGTAGGAGGAATGGATTGTGGGGTAGATGCTGGTGGTGAGGGAGGAGTGTCAGGACACACAGAGACAGGAGGGTCACAGGCAGAAACTGGACCAGAAGGATATGTGGGAGGTGGTGTAGTACAAGTAGGACTAAGCATAGGTTGTAGAGGAAGGAGCCGTGGATTGAGAGGTAGCAGGAGTTTCAGTGGATTTGGAGAGAACACATTTGTAGTGGAACAAAGTCTCATCAAAGGTAACACTGCTAGAAGTATAAATCCTACCAGTGGGGGAAAGACACAAGGCTCCTTTATGATTAGGGCTTTGACCTAAATAGGTACACCTTTCAGTGTGGAATTGAAACTTATGATTATGGTATGGTCTAAGAAGAGGATAACAGAGCAACAACCAAACACCTTAAGACCGAGATAGTCGGGAGACTTATGGTATAAAGCTTCAAAAGGAGAAATGTGATTAAGGACGAGGGTAGGAAGCATGTTGATGAGCCCGATGGCATGATGAAAAGCATGCCACCAGTGGAGGTTAAGGTAAAGCTTGAGCTAAAAGAGTAAGGCCTGTTTCAACTATGTGCCTATGTTTTCTCTCTGCTTTACCATTCTGAGGATGTTCATGAGGGCAAGAATACCTAGATTGAATGCCATGTTCTTGAAGAAATGGGATAAAAGTTCTAAACTCACCACCAAAATCTGATTGAAGGGCCTTAATGTGGGTGTTAAACTGATTTTCGATTAGAGCCTTAAAGCTGTTGGAAAGCAAGAAAGGCATCGATTTGTGTTTAAGAGGTAAACCCAAGTGTATCTAGTGTAATCATCAAGAAAGTGAATATAATATAGATAACTTGATTTAGAATGCACGGAGAAAGGTCCCCACAAGTCAAGATGAATTAATTCAAGCCTGAGAACAAGTTTGTGAACTAGATACATGATATGACTAGCATGATGCTTGCCAAATTGACAAGACTCACAGAAATCCACAATGAGAAATAAAGGATGATTACATAATTTCTTTATTTGATTCAAAATAGAAACAGAAGGATGTCCAAGTCTTTGATGCCACAAGTTGGCATCATTTTTAGAAGACATTTGAGCGACTAAAGACATACTATTATTGGCAGAAAGAGAGGTCAACTTCTCAGCTAGATGAGTCTTGGATTGAAGAGAGCTGGCTGGTACTCGTATTTGATAGAGGCCATCCTTAAGAACTCCTTCCAGAATGATTTTCTTGGTGAGGGTATCCTTCACAAAACAAGATTTAGCATGAAATTCTACAAACACAGAGTTATCAGTAGTCAATTTGGAAATGCTTAGCAGATTCTTAGTGATAGAGGGGACATGAAGAATGTTGTGAAGATAGAGATGAGAATGAGTAACAGTGGGAAGTTTAGAGTGACCTATATGATCAATTTTTAGGTGCTCACCAGATCCAACAGTCAAGGAGTCAGAGCCCTCATATCCAGAATTGATGTGCAAGTTGTTAAGATCAGATGTCACATGACTGGTTGCTCCACTATCAAAGATACCAAAGAGGATCATTCACGATGTCGAGGGTAGCCAGGTAAGCAGCATTCTGTCTAGAACCATTGGCTTGATTTCCACCATTAGAGTTTGGATTGGAGTACCTGAAATAGCATTCCACAGCCGTATGACCTACCTTTTGCAAATTTGACAGTTGGTCTCATAGCATTATTCTTTGTTGTTCTCGATTCCCATTTCCAAAGTGTTTGCATTGGTCCTTCCTCCCTACCACGGCCATTTCTACCTCCTCTATTGCCTCTCGCCACGGTCGAATTCGGATCGCCCTATTGACATTGTTAGTAGACATCCGGCCCTGATTTACAGTGGTAGCCACACGAGCGACATTTCGACCCAAATCAGTGAGGGTAGAGGAGTTGAGCCTGAGAATCAGACGTTCATGAGTGAGAAGCTGCGATTGAACCTCCGGCCATGTGAGGGAACCAACCCTAGAGGTCAAATTAACGATTACAGATTCATACTCCTTTCCAAGACCACATAGAGCAGCAAGAATAAGCTCGGAAGAGGTGATGGGATACCCTGCTGCAGCAAGACCATCGGAATAGGACTTCATCTTGGACAGATAATCAAGCATAGGAGTAGATCCTTTTACGCCTTAGCCAAAGCTCCTTGAATTCAAGCATGCGTGCCTCGGGATCGACTATTAAAAAGAGCTTCAAGGTTCTCCAAACGTCATGAGATGTTTCACACCCCATAACTTCAAGCAGGGCTTCTTCTGTCATTGAGCCTTTTAACCACCCAAGAAGAAGTTGATCGGTTTGATTCCACAGCGCTGCAACTGGACTGAAAACAGAGTGACCGGACAAAGACGGCGGCCGAGGAGTAGTGCCAAACAGAAAACCGTCCAACCGATGACCTCGAATGACTGGTAAAACTGTGGATCGCCATAAAAGGTAATTAGATCTAGTGAGCTTGACGGTGCATGTCTGACTGAGAGTACCACCAAACGGTGGTGTTGCCGCAGGAGCTGCAAACGGAGGATGGGAAATAATAGTGGAAGCGGCAGTAGGCACACCTGCAAAAGGGGATGAAAACCCTAGACCCAGAGACGGCGGCGGTGCTGAAAATTGTCCAGTAAAATCAGATGAAAACGGGAAAGAAAAAGGGAAGGAAATCGGTGGTAGAGAAGGTGATGGCAGAGTGATGGAAGGAGATGTAGTCACTGTTGTAGTAGGAATTCTTGGTGATATTGTGGTCTCCACATCAGAGGAGGGCGGTGGCGCCGCCTCACTGGCGTTAGCCATAGAGATGCTCTGATACCAAGATAAAGTTGTTGTAATGAATGATAATGAGAATGTTTGTCAAGGACATACTTAATACATCATAAAACCAAATCTAATAATAGATGCACACATGGCATTATATCTAAGTGACACATGTCACAATACTACACACTAGATATATCTCTAACAAAAAGAAAACTTGGTACTGTGTGAAAATACCATACTATTTTGTTCTACATAATCAGTGACATCTTTATACAAACAATGATATACGTCTATAATGTGATGTTTTTGTATGAAACTGAAACACAATAACTTAGAGTGGTTTGGTCCAAATTGACCTACCTCCATTTGCTAAAGTCACCACTTTGGACACACATTCACTATCAAAGTTTATCGCTTTATACTGTTCGCGAAGAGCACCTTATAGTGTTCTTGAAGAACACTTTACAACCCTGAAAATCAACTCCTCTACTAAAACTCAAAATCTCCTCATCAAACTCGAAATATCATCCACTCACAACTCTCATTTGATTGGAAAAAAAACTCAGTACACACAAAAAGCACACTCAAACAGTTTCTCGATCTGAAAATTGGTTCAGAAAAGAAATAATAAGAAATATTAATTTTTTTTTACAATATACGATGTGTTATTGTTTTTCTTCATGTTGTTCAACCACCATACTACCTATTTCAAAATTTTATCTTTTTTGGCTTCAGAAAAAATAGCCGGTTTGATCACTAGCCACTTGAACCACTTTGCCCTTATTTGTCTCGAGTCTTCAAAGACTCTAAAATTTTCAACTCATCAGTTAACTTCGAAAATCTACCTCTAGACGAGTTTAACTTCAAGGCTTGAAGAGTTGAAAATTTGGACCAAACACTATAAGGTGCTTTTCACGAACATCCTTTGATAGTGAAGGTGTATCCAAAGTGGTGACTTCGGCAAATGGAGGTAGGTCAATTTGGACCGAACCACTCTTTTTTGTTGTGTTCAAGTTCCTCACAAAAACATTTCAAGTTCCACACAAAAACATAACATTATAAGCATACATAATTGTTTGTAAAAAACGTCACTGGTTATGTAAAACAAAATAGTATGATATTTTCATATAATACAAAGTTTATTTTCGTATTGCAACTAAATAAATAACCTAATAAATCCCTTTAAATTGGATTAAATGCTAGTTTTTTTCTCGCTCTCCATACTTACTACACTTATATATAAACACATTGTGTGGGCAACAAGTCAAGAAATGACCCCCCAAAAAAAAAAAAAAAAAAAAAAAAATTTAGTGTCAAAATAAAAACCGTTGAAAGGGGGAAAATCAGTGTGGGGTAAAGCATAGGGGAGGGCTGTACAACGTCACTGCTTTCGAAGTTATAAACGTGGAGGAACACACCAAGCATCAGGTCCGGTCCAAAACCACTAGCTTTCTGCCATGCGGCGATTTGTAGCATCCAATACCAGAAATCTCTACTACAAAACTACTACATCTACCTCTACTCGTTCTTCTTCTTCTTCTTCTTCGCGTGTTCTTTCTCAAATCCTCTCTCCTTTGCCTTCTTCTTCTTCTTTTTCCTCCCCCAAACCATCTTTTCTAAGTGCTTTTCGTTTCTTCACCACTGACCTTCATCCATCTTCTGATTCAATGGATTCCGATCATTGTGCTGCTACCCCTCTCACTGTCCAAACCCTCAATCCTAAGGTATTTTTTTTTTTTTTTTTTTAATACTAATTTCAGTTAGATCATGGGGATTATGTGATTAATTTGGTTTTGTTGCTTCTGGGATTTGTAGATTCTGAATTGGGCCTCGAATTTTTTTTTTTAATTCAATTCAGGGTGTAGCTCAATTTGGGGAAAGTATTTGAAATTTTGTCCATGAGATTGCTTTTGACGTTTTTTTATTTATTATTATGCAGGTCTTGCAATGCGAATATGCTGTCCGTGGAGAGATTGTAAATTTGGCACAGGTACTTTACTTTCTTTTGATTCATTTTGTTCATCAGTTACCTTAGAAATTTGTGCCAGAGCTTCTTCACAGTCGAAAGGTCTTTCTTAATGTTTATTTATTATAGAGGGATTTGTTTTAATGGTTGGTTTTACAGAAACTGCAGGAGGAGCTAGCGCATAACCCTGGGACTCATCCTTTTGATGAGGTACTGCCCATTTTTCTGACTTCTTTTGTTCCACTGCTTTCAACCTTGTCATGTTTTAGTCCTATATCCGATATAAAATAAGCGAGGATGTAATGGCAGTAGTGTTTTGTGATTTATGTAATATTGTATGTCTTGGTAATTTATATTGGATTGAAGACACCATTGTTACCTAGTGATCTTGATTTTTCCAGAGCCGTTGTTTTTCTTAATACGACCGGAATATGACCCCTTTGTTATGACAGATCCTTTATTGCAATATTGGTAATCCTCAATCCTTGGGTCAGCAACCTATAACTTTCTTCAGGGAGGTACTCATTCATATTTTCTACTATTTTCAAGGTTGCACCGTGTTTGTGAAAAAAAAATTTGTAGCAATGTTTTATCGTTGTTTGTGACGGGGATTGATTTTGTTAGGTCCTTGCTTTATGTGATCATCCAGCCATTTTGGACAAAAGTGAGACACAAGGGCTATTCAGGTTCAGCATCTCATTTGCTCAACTGCTCTTTGAATTACATCCTGTGTTTGCTTGCATGATATCATAGGCTATAACTTAGAAAAATAGATTTTCATCAGATTGTATGCATTCTAATAATATAGAAAGATCAGACAATTTTGTTCATAGTGTCATCTCAACTGCGCTAGAAAATTTACATTTGGTATCTTGTAACTTAAACTGTCTTGCTAACAAATCTCTAAGCTGTTTCTTTCTTTCTTTCTTTCTTTCTTTCATTATGGTATATGACAAACAATGGTATGCTTTTTCTATTCAAGTACCTATATAAGCATTGATTTTCGTGCCTGTAGTGATTGTGTTCTTTATCACGTCACTTACTTCCATATTATCTTTTATTGTCCAATCAAAGAAAGGGGTTAGATTTTTCTGTGTTAACTTATGTTGATTGCTTATGGTATTTTCAGTGCTGATTCGATAGAGCGAGCTTTTCAGATTCTCGATGAAATTCCTGGAAGGGCAACTGGTGCATATAGTCATAGCCAGGTAAGAAGGCCTTTCAGGACTGCAGTTTGGTTTTCCATGTGATTAATATTAAGACAGTGTTCCTGAGTTTGATCTGCTACATCAAACTAGGGTATCAAAGGTTTGCGTGATACCATAGCTGCTGGTATTGAAGCTCGTGATGGATGCCCTGCTAACCCAAATGATCTATTTTTGACTGATGGTGCAAGCCCAGCGGTAAATTTTGACATTTATCCTAAGAGTGTTTTTGCCCGTAATTATGGTCCATGTCTTCTTACTTTTGACGTGTCTATGATTTCCCAGGTGCATATGATGATGCAATTATTGATAAGATCCGAAAATGATGGAATTCTTTGTCCGATCCCCCAGTATCCTCTCTATTCGCTTGATTGCCCTCCACGGTGGAAGTCTTGTACGTCTGGTTTCTTGTCGTTTGACATGTGCTTTAATGACAACAGTGAGATGTATTTGGTGGTTTACAAGGCTAATGTAATTCACTCCGTATCATGGAGTGGAGTGAGTTTTTCATTTAGCTATTGCTTTTGTAAAGTATATTCTTGGGTGGTCCTTACTGATTTGCAATCAATTGAATTCAATTATATGAGTCTTAACTGATTTTGCAGGTTCCTATTATCTTGATGAAGCAACCAAGTTGGGGATTGGAGATATCTGAGCTGAAGAAACAGTTGGAAGCTGCCAAGTCTAAAGGTATCTGCGTAAGGCGTTGGTTGTCATCAATCCAGGCAATCCAACTGGACAGGTAATGAGGGTTTTAGGATGAATAATTGCTGATGATATGTTAAATGTAGTAAAACCGTACTTCCAGAGAAATATCTTGATAAAAGTTGCTTAGTTCCAATTTGGTTGTTGTAGCTGGAGGATCTAACAGTTCCACTCGACCGTTGATATATTTTCTCCCCTATGTAATTGATTTGGTCTATTCTTTTTTATGAACTTGCAAACTATTTCTCTAGGTCCTGGTCAAGGCAATCAACGTGAGATCGTGGAGTTACGCAAGAAGGAAGGCCTTGTTCTTCTGGCAGATGAGGTGATTAGATGCTAGATATTTAATCTTAGTCCTACTGGTTGTTTGTTTTGTGCATTTTTCCGAAGCTTCAATTAGAAGTAGTTATTCGTTTGCAATTTTTTTTTTGTTGTTGTCCTAGGTAGGCAGTTTTCATGTTTATGGAAGCCTGTCCTAAGTTGTAGTCCATCCATCTTTACGACATCAAACTTATAAGACACTCAAAGATATGTTAAAATCATGCAGGTTTACCAGGAAAATGTTTATGTTCCTGACAAGGAGTTCCATTCGTTTAAGAAAGTTTCACGGTCCATGGGATATGGTGAGAAGGATATCTCCCTGGTGTCTTTTCAGTCTGTTTCTAAAGGTAAATTGGATCTCTCTGTTTTCAGATATTCTAGCTTTTCTTTCAAAGGTTTGTGTTACGGATCAAATTCGTTTTGCGTAATGGACGACCAACCCCCCTTTCCACTTCAATTGCTTCAGGTTACTATGGTGAGTGTGGAAAAAGAGGAGGGTACATGGAAGTTACCGGTTTTAGTCCTGAGATACGTGAATGATATACAAAGTGGCTTCACAAATCTTTGTTCAAACATTTCAAGGCAGATTCTTGCAAGTCTTGTCATGAATCCTCCAAAGGTTGGTGTCGACCTTTAATGTTTCATATTCCGCAAGTTGAACAGAAACCAAAAGTTCATTTGTACTACTGCTTCAAATGGCTAGTCATTAATAAAGAGTTTGTATTTTGATTTGCTGTGATTGGTGTGGTATTGTTTTGTCAAGCAACTTCACCAATTTTAGGCCATAAATGCAGTATTTGTGATATTAGGTAGGCCAGCAGTGTTGCTTTGGTGTGAAAATTTATGATGTGAAATATTCGTTTTCTAAAGCTGTCAAATGTCTTTTTCAATGTCAAATGTCTTTTTCAATCTCAATGGAGAATGAGGCAAAGATCTAATTTTTGTTTATTCATGCAGGTGGGAGACGAATCGTATGACTCGTATATCTCAGAAAGGGATGGTATACTCTCATCTTTAAAAAGGCGTGCAAAGGTGAGTTAAGCTGACTTATCAAATGAGGTGAAGCTGTTAGTATTTAGATAATAAAAATTGCGTTTTTAGTGGCATCACACCAAATCTATCGTTGTGGCATCCATCCCACAATCACTTCACAATTGACTAGGTGAAAGTCGAATTTCAGCTCCTGAAAGAGCCGATTGTTTTCGATGTTGTGCTACGGTAAAACACATTGTGATGTCACCAAAAAAGATAGAGCAGGTGGGATGCACAATATACAAAAACCTCACACACCTTTTAGGATGTAGAATACTATAGAAAGGTTCGTAGAATGTTTGATAAATGACGAAATAGGTTTCTATGATTCAAGCTTTAGCAAGTTCCCTCAAATCCTCAAATATTAAGTGGTTATATTTAATTATTTTCTCCCTTATTGTGCAGTTATGGTTACTACTCTACATTACTTGTTTTCGAGCTCATTGTTTTAAAATTTGTATGAAAAATAGACGCTTGAAGATGCCTTCAACAGTTTAGAGGGAGTGACATGCAACAGAGCAGAAGGGGCCATGTATCTCTTCCCTCGTATTCAACTGCCTAAGAAAGCAATAGAAGCTGCTGAAGCCGTAAAGACCGCCCCAGATGCTTTCTATGCTCGTCGTCTTCTTAATGCTACTGGAATCGTAGTTGTTCCTGGCTCTGGATTTGGCCAGGTGAGCATATTTTTCCATACCAAAAATAACAGACTTCTTACAAACTGATTAATAGGTTCATAACCGACTCTTAAAAAGTAGTATGTACATGATCAACTTTTCAAAAATCGGTTCTTTTCTCTGGTGTCGCGATAGAGGGGATGGACTTAGGACACGGATTCTAAACATTTGCCACAATGCTACGTGATGACAGGTACAAGGAACATGGCATATAAGATGCACCATACTACCTCAAGAAGAGAAGATACCAGCCATTGTAAACCGTCTAACAGAGTTTCACAAGGGATTCATGGATGAGTTCCGTGACTGAAGTTCCTCCTCCTCAGGTTTTTACTGAGTATGCATACTATAATAATACATGCGGAAAGTATCTCGAATGGAAAAAAAAAAACATGAAGTTTTTTTGGAAGAGTTTTTGTGTTGTGAAAATTTAGCTTGGACTTGATTCTTTGCAGTATATGACTTCACCTTTTTGAGGTAATGTATCGGCTTAAGGGGCTGTCTTATTTTGATGGATTACATAATATGCCTTCTTACTTTGGAACAGGCTCCCCTTCCTTTTGTAGTAAGGAAGTTTGAATGAGAATGTTTTACTTGCAATGGCAGACCATTTCTTTTTGGATTTGCTTTATTTGGGTGAATACTTATGGTTAATGTTATATACATATGCGTAGTCCCCTAATAATGCACAATGATAGTGGTCGTAGGCTGGGCATGTTAGGTTCCTGACCACGTGCAAGAATAGTAGTCATTCCGGTTTGCAACCCTATGTTCCTGTCACGCGCAATGCTGTTGAACCTTACATGAGAAAGTATCTATGAGAATATGGAGAATATGTATGATATAACATGTTGATAGTTTGACCTGGGGGCAAAACTCAGTGGTAAAAAGTTAAGGTTCTTGTGGTAACAGCCTTGCCTTTGAGCTGGGGTGTAGGAGTTCGATAGCCTATGTGTATCGACTTCTCTCAGCAAAAAAGGTGTACTGCAGAGCCTTTGCAAACTGCACTACCGAGACATAAATTTAGATTTACATCATCCGCGAAGCTCTGAGAGCGAGACAGTGGAGGCCCTTTGAGTTGAGACTCAATTTTTTTTTTTTTAACGTGTTGATAGGTTGTACAATTTATGTTTCAAGTCTTTTACGTAAAGAAGCATGTTATAATAAAGCTGAGTTTTTAAAAACGCATTTGATAGGTTTGCTTCATAGATTGCATTGTTTTGTAAACATCTGCATTCATATAATAGTCTCATGACGATTAACGGTGTAACTGAATTGAGTTTGACTCGACTAAGAACACTCATGCTTGAAACTCAACTCGAACTCGACGGTGTAATGAATCGGGTCGAGCCAAGTTGATACTCACCATGGCTTGAGCTCAACTCAACTAAGAATACTCATGCTTGAAACTCAACTCGAACTCGAGTGAATTTGCAACGCCCCCAAACCTATGTCTGGCAGCACTAATTTAGCCATAAACGATCTGGTTAACCACTTGAACTGTCGTTTTCTCTTGACCTAAAAGAGCTAACCCGAATTGACAACACATTTATATCTCACATTTTATATATAAGGGTGAGAATTCTATTATTTTAACTACATGGAACATTACATAAAAGCCAAGATCAAACTAACTTGTTTACTATTATTCGAAATGACTTGACTCAATTCGTAAGCTCGAGTTTTTTAAGAAATAATTTAATTATTATTATTATTAAATGTGCCAAGCTTGAGTCCGTTATAAATAACATTTAATAATAAATCCAGATCCTTCTTTCCGAGTCTTC
The DNA here is from genome assembly GCA_026214975.1 of Gentiana macrophylla. Classification (NCBI taxonomy): domain Eukaryota; kingdom Viridiplantae; phylum Streptophyta; class Magnoliopsida; order Gentianales; family Gentianaceae; genus Gentiana; species Gentiana macrophylla. Next base: position 99,111,059 of record CM047813.1, read on the forward strand.
TTGAAAGATCGAATTCAAAACTTCATATTATTTTACTACATATGTTTCATTTTTATGATAAACACTCGTATGTATGCGTTGTGTTACGATAAACACCACTATATTTGTGTTTTGTTTATGATAAACACTCCATTAATTGTCCTATAATTGTAAAAAAAACACATACATATGAAACCTAAATTGATTAATTTAGGCCTCACAATATGAATAGTATAGATGAATGTTGTGTCGATTGAGTGAATCATTTGGTTATCATCGTGTCATTCACTCATTCCTCCCATCCCTAAGTAATGAAGTTTATTATATTGGTTTAGTGCAATTTATTTTTTCCATCTTGTAGTAGGTAGGATGCATTATCTTTTGGATATATGGGGTTGATTCTCTTTGTCTTGGTTTCAAACATGTAATGAAATTTACGCGTGCCCCAGGACATAGCTTAATAGTAAAGAGTTTTGATGCTTAAAGCATTTGGACCTTAAGCTGGGGTATGAAGGTTCAAACTCTATAAAGAAAGACTTTTCTCAATTCTTTGATATAATGACAAACCAATAACTTCGAGCCACTGAATTCCTAATTAATATCCCCACGCTTAAATGTTGGGGTTCAACAATTTTTTTTATGAAATTCACCTCGTCTTTCAAAAATATCAGTCACTAAGAGAAGGCTTAATATTTCTTAAGAGAGAGAGAGAGAGAGAGAGAGAGAGAGAGAGAGAGAGAGAGAAAGAGAGAGAGAGAGAGAGAGCTTAATAAGTTAGTATGTATCGAGTCAAAAGAAAATAATTTAGTCTGCATGATAAATTCTTTTGCAAGAAATGGTAGGCAAAAAAACAATTATCAAAGTCAAGTACAAAAATGAAAACATCACTCTTTTGATGGAAAAAAAAAATTTAAATGCAAAGCATGTGAAAGGAATCCAATGTTTTGTAGACACCTCACAGCGGTATGAAGGGGATGTTGAAAAACGCGTTTTTGTTTTGTTTTTTATTGGTTTTATCACATCCAACAACCCTCTTAAAATCCCTTCATTATTTTCATTTTTTTTGGGGTTATTCTCCATCCAATTTTGACATATTACACTCAAGCCTTAACTCTTAGCTTGACTCGACTAAGAACACTCATGCTTGAAACTCAACTCGAACTCGATGGTGTAATGAATCGAGTCGAGTTAAGTTGATACTCACCATGGCTTGAGCTCAACTCGACTAAGAATACTCATGCTTGAAACTCAACTCGAACTCAAGTGAATTTGCAACGACCCCAAACCTATGTCTGGCAGCACTAATTTACCCATAAACGATCTGGTTAACCACTTGAACTGTCGTTTTCTCTTGACCTAAAAGAGCTAACCCGAATTGACAAAACATTTATGTCTCACATTTTATATATAAGGGTGAGAATTCTATTATTTTAACTACATGGAACATTACATAAAAGCCAAGATCAAACTAACTTGTTTACTATTATTCGAAATGACTTGACTCAATTCGTAAGCTCAAGTCTTTTAAGAAATAATTTAATTATTTATTATTATTAAATGTGCCAAGCTTGAGTCCGTTATAAATAACATTTAATAATAAATCCTGATCCTTCTTTCTGAGTCTTCTTGAAAGATCGAATTCATAACTTCATATTATCTTACTACATATGTTTCATTTTTATGATAAACACTCGTATGTATGCGTTGTGTTACGATAAACACCACTATATTTGTGTTTTGTTTACGATAAACACTCCATTAATTGTCCTATAATTGTAAAAAAAAAACAACAACAAAAAAATAAAAATAAATATAAAACCTAAATTGATTAATTTAGGCCTCACAATATGAATAGTGTAGATGAATGTTGTGTCGATTGACTGAATCATTTGGTCATCATCGTGTCATTCCTCCCATCCCTAAGTAATGAAGTTTATTATATTGGCTTAGTGCAATTTATTTTTTCCATCTTGTAGTAGGTAGGATGCATTATCTTTTGGATATATGGGGTTGATTCTCTTTGTCTTGGTTTCAAACATGTAATGAAATTTACGCGTGCCCCAGGACATAGCTTAATAGTAAAGAATTTTGATGCTTAAAGCATTTGGACCTTAAGCTGGGGTATGAAGGTTCAAACTTCATAAAGAAAGACTTTTCTCAATTCTTTGGTATAATGACAAACCAATAACTTCGAGCCACTGAATTCCTGATTAATATCCCCACGCTTAAATGTTGGGGTTCAACAATTTTTTTTATGAAATTCACCTCGTCTTTCAAAAATATCAGTCACTAAGAGAAGGCTTAATATTTCTTAAGAGAGAGAGAGAGAGAAAGGTTAATAAGTTAGTATGTATCGAGTCAAAAGAAAATAATTTAATCTGCATGATAAATTCTTTTGCAAGAAATGGTAGGCAAAAAGCAATTATCAAAGTCAAGTACAAAAATGAACACACCACACTTTTGATGGAAAAAAAATATTAAATGCAAAGCATCTGAAAGGAATCCAATGTTTTGTAGACAGCTCACAGCGGTATGAAGGGGATGTTGAAAAACGCGTTTTTGTTTTGTTTTTTATTGGTTTTATCACATCCAACAACCTTTTAAGATCCCTTCATTATTTTCATTTTTTTATTTTGGGGTTATTCTCCATCCAATTTTGACATATTACACTCAAGCCTTAACTCTTAGCTTGACTCGACTAAGAACACTCATGCTTGAAACTCAACTCGAACTCGATGGTGTAATGAATCGAGTCGAGTTAAGCTGATACTCATCATGGCTTGAGCTCAACTCGACTAAGAATACTCATGCTTGAAGCTCAACTCGAACTCAAGTGAATTTGCAACGCCCCCAAACCTATGTCTGGCAGTACTAATTTAGCCATAAAAGATCTGGTTAACCACTTGAACTGTCGTTTTCTTTTGACCTAAAAGTGCCAACCCGAATTGACAAAACATTTATATCTCACATTTTATATATAAGGGTGAGAATTCTATTATTTTAACTACATAGAACATTACATAAAAGCCAAGATCAAACTAACTTTTTTACTATTATTCGAAATGACTTGACTCAATTCGTAAGCTCGAGTTTTTTAAGAAATAATTTAATTATTTATTATTATTAAATGTGCCAAGCTTGAGTCCGTTTTAAATAACATTTAATAATAAATCCAGATCCTTCTTTCTGAGTCTTCTTGAAAGATCGAATTCAAAACTTCATATTATCTTATTACATATGTTTCATTTTTATGATAAACACTCGTATGTATGCGTTGTGTTACGATAAACACCACTATATTTGTGTTTTGTTTACGATAAACACTCCATTAATTGTCCTATAATTGTAATAAAATAAAAAAATAAAAACACATACATATGAAACCTAAATTGATTAATTTAGGCCTCACAATATGAATAGTGTAGATGAATGTTGTGTCGATTGACTGAATCATTTGGTTATCATCGTGTCATTCCTCCCATCCCTAAGTAATGAAGTTTATTATATTGGCTTAGTGCAATTTATTTTTTCCATCTTGTAGTAGGTAGGATGCAATATCTTTTGGATATATGGGGTTGATTCTCTTTGTCTTGGTTTCAAACATTTAATGAAATTTACGCGTGCCCCAGGACATAGCTTTAATAAGAAAGAGTTTTGATCGCTAAAGCATTTGGGCCTTAAACCTGGGGTATGAAGCTTCAAACTTCATAAAGAAAGACTTTTCTCAATTCTTTGGTATAATGACAAACCAAAACTTCGAGCCACTGAATTCCTGATTAATATCCCCACGCTTAAATGTTGGGGTTCAACAATTTTTTTTATGAAATTCACCTCGTCTTTCAAAAATATCAGTCACTAAGAGAAGGCTTAATATTTCTTAAAAGAGAGAGAGAGAGAGAGAGAGAGAGAGAGAGAGAGCTTAATAAGTTAGTATGTATCGAGTCAAAAGAAAATAATTTAGTCTGCATGATAAATTCTTTTGCAAGAAATGGTAGGCAAAAAAGCAATTATCAAAGTCAAGTACAAAAATGAAAACACCACACTTTTGATGGAAAGAATAATTAAATGCAAAGCATCTGAAAGGAATCCAATGTTTTGTAGACAAATTCACAATGCATATAAAATGGATGTTGGAAAACGCGTTTTTGTTTTGTTTTTTATTGGTTTTATCACATCCAACAACCCTTTTAAGATCCCTTCATTATTTTCATTTTTTTATTTTGGGGTTATTCTTCATCCAATTTTGACATATTACACTCAAGTCTTAACTCTTAGCTTGACTCGACTAAGAACACTCATGCTTGAAACTCAACTCGAACTCGATGGTGTAATGAATCGAGTCGAGTTAAGTTGAAACATTACATAAAAGCCAAGATCAAACTAACTTGTTTACTATTATGTGAAATGACTTGACTCAACTCGTAAGCTCGAGTTTTCTAAGAAATAATTTAATTATTTATTATTATTAAATGTGCCAAGCATGAGTCCGTTATAAATAACATTTAATAATAAATCTAGATCCTTCTTTCTGAGTCTTCTTGAAAGATCGAATTCAAAACTTCATATTATCTTTACTACAAAACCAGTAAATTTGACATCCAGAATGCTTGCAATACTGAATATAAAGTTAATACTTGCAGATAAAGCAAAGAGCGACTGTCGATACAACAAGCGTTATGTCTGATAAAATTCAAACAGAAAATTTTGGTCCATATGATCAAACCAAAGATTTTTTGCACCACCGAAATAGTTTCTGTTTCGAATCACATGCTAGAAGTTAATCAAGCGGGAAAAAAAAACGGTAGCATTAAAATTTGGAATATGAGAACCGGAAAGTAGAAAACTTTGCTTGCTCTCTCCTTACAAGCGATTAATCACAGCTTCAACTTCAGATGGGGTGTAAAGATGGTATTTTGGTCCAACCTTAGCTATGTCAACGTTGTTTGGAGTCACCTGACATAAACAACAAGAACATGCTAATTAAAATTATCCAAACAAAGCCTTACTTAATAAAACCGAAGCAGATTTTAACACACTAATTAATTAAAATCTGGAAAGGAAGAAAAAAAAAAAAAACTATGTAAGGGTTCCACCTTTTCTTCCATAACTTGCTTTAGGATGGATAGTGCAATGGTTTCAGCTTCTGCAAGAGTCAGGTCCTGAAAAGAGAAAAAAAGCATAAAACTATAACCTGCATTCTGAGTCAAAATATGTATGTATGTATGTATGCGTGCGTGTGTGTATTATTATATTTTGACTTGTGCCTTTTCATCATTATCAAAACAGTAAATATGAACCTTGTTATACTGCTCTTGCAACGAGCTGTCAGCACCTTCAGAGCCTGAACCGATAGCTTTTGCGTTGCACTGCCAGAATGTGCCTGAAGGATCTGTATAGTATCTACAATTTGCAAAAAAACATCCTTCTTATAAAAACTCATTTCAACCACTCAAAAAAGGAAAAAAAAAACAAATATGGCTCCAAATTCTAGGGCAAACTAAAGATATGCAAGAGATTAACTATAAATAGAGACAGAACAACATCTTACAAGCTTGTGCCATTCTCATCATGACCGGCAATGAGAAGAGATACACCAAACGGCCTAGACTGTGCAAAGGGGTAAAACAACACTGTTAAAATGCAACATCAATAGAATAAATAAAATCAATCAATCTGCAAAATCCAAAAAGTAAAAAATAACGTATACATTAATTAAAAACAGAAGATATACCGAGACACAAACAAAATAGTAGCCACTCCCTTCGTCCACTTCTACATAGTTGAAGAAATGTAGGTTGAATGTGCTAAATCATATTAGAGTTTACCGTAGTATCCTAAATTTGGTAGTTGCAGCATTTAATGCATACAGGCATTATGGTGATTAGTATAATGTTTGAAGGGTATATAAGTCAAAAGGTCAATTACTGCACGCTTTGAGAACAAACATTTTAGGACACCCAAAAAAGAGAAAATCAAGATAACTAAACTGGGACAGAGGGAACAATAAAAATATATGAGAAAGCACCTACGACAAGGCTTGACTATTGTTCTAGTTGGAGTGACAGAAAATAGAAGATCCTAGGTAAGGTGAAACTAAGATGCTTGAGTTTGTGGAAAAGGAATACTCACTCTATCACTCCATCATTTCAGTAAGAAATTGTAATATCCCACAACGGAAAAGTGGGAGAAACATTACCAAGATATAAGGTTTGAGAGGTAATAGACTTTGTAACTTAAGTTACCCATTTAAGGCCAAGCGAGGACGATGAGCTTAAGCAGTTACCTAGTCAAGGATGGGAGGTTACAGACACATCTAGCTATTGTTTTTTCTAACAGCATTAACAACATAAAAGTAAGTAATCAATTGGCAGTACGAATAAAAAACGAAGGACTGCCATGCATTAGTGAAAAACTTCTAACATTTCTAATGGTCATGGTTATGTGAAGTATATCCAAGATGGTCACGCGATTACCAGGAATTGCATGGAATCGCTTTCTTTTCTATTTTTTATAAGATCAAAAATTCAATCCTTAATCATGTCATTAAGCAATTTAAAAAACAGACACGATACAATAAAATGGATACGTCGGCATAACTTTTCAAGAATTAACAAATCAGGAATTCAGAAAACTGAAAAGTAGATGCTAACCATGGATTCCTCATCCCCTTCACCAAACCGCAAGGCAAGGTCACAAAGTGCTTGTGTAGTGGACTCTACAGTCATTGGCTCACCATATGAGAATCTATGATTCTATAGGAAACCATCAAATAATTAAACTTCTGACAACAACGTATAAAATAAAAACGAAACAGAGACAGGTTACTGTATGTATACTTGAGTCTCAACTCGTGCATGTTCAACCAGAGTGCGGGCATCGGCAATTAAACCACTCATTGCACATCCAATATGCTCATCAATCTCCATTATCTTCTCCACACTGTTAGGCTCCTGTATGATCATTCCAAGAGTAGAAAGAGCTCAATATCAAGCATTTTTTTTATCATAACTTCATCAGCTTATATTTAAGACTCCGAGACCAAAGCTGATTTTATAGAACTAGGGTACACGTAGTCCCTCCCCCTCCAGAAACTACATTTATGCAAATGCATAAAATCCAGAAGCCATTCATTGGTGGCATCAAGAAACATTTTCACTCCAACCTAACAGTCGTATATAACTATTAACAAGAAGCAAGAGATGCCCCCCAAAAAAAGAAACCCAGATATTTCAAGTTAAGATTTCTCCTGAATCCAATTATTATGTATATAGGCTTTAGAATAATCTTATTGCTTCATAATAAAGTTATTACAAGCAAGTGACCTCAAATGCACTAAGGCTAAATAAGAATAACAGTGAAAATCAGAAGAAAGGTGCATCAGTACCAAGAGTGGAGAGGTAATGCGCTTCTCAACAGCAAGAACAACTCCTTCCTTGGTCTTAACCCCAATTGCTGTTGAACCCAACTATAACAATCACAATAAAAGTAATCATAAGCCCAAGAGATTTCCTAGTATGTAGCCATTGGCAACACACACAAATACAGAGCACAAAAGAAATCCATCTTGTAAGCAAATGGAAAAGATGGAGATAGATGAATATTTACTTTAATGGCTTCAATGGCATATTCCACTTGAAATAAGCGGCCTTCAGGAGAAAATGTGTTGACTCCTCTATCGTACTCGGTCCTTATCAATTTAACCCGAACAAATTACAAGCGCAATTTAGAAAAAGGCAAAACTATCTAATAAGCAAAGAAGAATAAACCCTAAATTACAATCCCCGTAAAACGAGGAAGGAAAAAGAGGATTTACCTGGTTAGAAACATTTTTTATTTGAACAATTAAAACCTTAAATCAAATCCTGCCCAAAAAAAAAAAAAAAAAACAGCTCAGTTCTTCAGAAACTGAAAGCGAAAACGCAACCTAACACATAACGATGCTCCAAAAACACTGAAAATAAGTAGTTTTATCAATTGAAATTGACTGTATATAATGCGGCGGATCTAAATCGTACCTTGTGCAGGAAGAAGAAGAAGAATCGGTACCAATTCGCCGGAAAAGAGAAATGACGGGTTAGTTTTTCTCTGCAATAGTGACTACTGGCTTATACGGTGGGCGGGTAGTATTTCCAGGGCAATTTACTACAAATTGTTTGTATTCAGTTAAATATTTCCAGGCCAAAATGGACATTTAATAAAAAAGTGAACTGAGTTGCCCTGCAGAAATTTCCTTGTCTTTCTTGACTAGCAAGCCAGAGTCCATAGCTGATGAGGATATGGGACTTCGTTGCGTTTTGGATTCGGCCCAACAAGTTTAAATGCTTGTTATGGGCTTGTTAACATAGAAGGATCCATGTTGGCTGTTACGTGGCCCAACTCAAAAAAATATTGTTACACACGTCGTTTCGTATTCACCGAAAGAATATAAATAAATAAATACAGTAAATTAATAAATAAAAAACCATAGTTTAACTTGAAATATGGAATGAAAAGTAGGGTCAAGTCACTGGAGGGCACCATAGATAGGACATCTCCCAGCAAGGTTTATTGCACGATTTACAGGTGCAACTAAAAGCTGCATTAAACTCCTTGTATCAAATTTGTAGGCCATCAGTATCGTCTGTTCCGAATCATTGGCACTATTCGGGAATCAGTAGTTGGGAATGTGTTTCATGTATATGGAATTCATTCTTTCCTAAAGAAAGTAGAAAGACGATCATCTTATTTGTTAATCCTAGAAACTAGTCGATACACGGAGATAGCATTGGTTATGAACTAATTGATCACTGGTAGGTTAATATTAAATAACGATAAGAGGTAATGAAAAAGGTTTACGGTAGCATTTCTACTTCATTTATAGATAGTTTATGCATGGTTAGTCTATATGGAATGATTATATATATCAATGGATACTCAATAATAAATTGATATATTGAGAATAAGAAACATATGCAATCGATAGAGTTTGGTTTTGGATTTATAGTTGCATAATTTTGAAATTAATAAGTTGAATACTAATATTTTAGGGAGGTTCTCTCGGCACCCCAGTTTTTACCACTGATATCATTTTACTCCCGGCACCACAAAAATATTTTATTATTTTCTTAATTCACACACCATGAAAAAATAAAATAATTATTTCTTTCATCATCATTTTCTAAAACACTCTTTTAATCGAATACTTAAAAAAAAATCAATAATAACTACATCATCTTCTTCCCGCCAACACATTCTTATTCCCACAACCAGGGGCGGCGCCACCTTGGAAGAAAAGCGTCACTTGACCATCAAAAACAAAAAAAAAATAATAATGTTAGGAACATTTTATTATGTTTTGATGATGGTCATACTAAATTATTATAAAGAAACTCCGAAATAAGTTAGAACTCTCTGTATAAGTCTTTACTTGAGTCCGACATGTTGTATAAGTTGAGTCGACAAGTATTGTACTAGTTGGTAGGACGGCAAAGCAAAAACAGATATTCGGCAAAGTGAAGCCAAAGAAAGCACCAAAGAAAGAAGTATGAAGACATTATGGTCCGACCTATAACCAAGGAAGTCTGTGATGACCTTGGATAAGTCTAAGTTATGTTTTAAGTGATGAAACTCAATGTTCAAATATTGTGTACACTGGTCTCACCCAAATCAAGGATCAGTGAAGTACAAAGACTCTCCAAAAACTAGAACAAAGAAGGAAACAGTGAATCGGCTGAGTAAACTGACTTTCGGCAAAGAGAAAATAAAGCAGCAAAGAAAGAACTAACGGCTAAGTCGGAAGGCTCACTCGACCGCTCTAAAAAAGCGGCGAAGAGACATTTTCAAGATCAAATTTGATATACGATGAAGATTCGTAAGATCATGCATTAAATGCACAAATCATTAAAGGATCAATCAAGGACGGATTTTCTCATTATACGCTTTGAAGAAAGAATCCGATCATCAAATCAAGAGAATACAATTAAGGGGAATCAAGAATAAAATCAAGGGTTATTCCTCATTAATATAGCCAACGGACGGAATTTCAAAACCAAGGTTATTCAAGGCTATAAATAGAAGGCATTGACAGAAAAGAAGATAACGATAAAGAAAGAAAAATCAAGCGAAACTCACAATTTGAAAAGCCTTCTCTCGAACTTACAAAGACATATCTAGTGATCAACTCAAGTATCAGAACTACAAAGTCATACTCAGAATTGAGATTGATCAAGCAAGTGTGTGAATCACATTCACATCAAACTGAAGCAACTGAATCAGAGGCAATCTGAGAAGGAGTTGAATCTGTGATAGCTGTTGAAGGATCTTAATCTTAAGGAACAGCAAAAGGAAGACTGAATCACTGAAGCTGTTGCAGTCAAGGAGTGATAGTCTTGTAGATTGTTGAAGAGAGTTTGAGAATGTGTTAACACAAGAGTAAACTTCAACTTAGTTTATTCATTGAGTAAAAAGATGTATAAATAGATACAATTGAGATAGAGACTAGCTAGCTAGCTTGGGCGGCCACTGAGTATGTAGATGTGGGCGGCAAGCATGCAAAAGTAAAAGTAAAAGTTATGTCTATGACATAAAGTAAACTAGAGTTTGACATATTAATTGTTTATATGACTCACAATTAATATGTCTTTACAATTAATTTTACAATTAAATAAGGTGTACACAATATTATGCACGAAATCCTAAGGCTCGAATCATCATTGAGCACCTGTTGAAGCCTCCTCAGCAGATCGAGTCCTATTGAGTAATATTTCTGAGTAATATTTCCACACCCTCAAATCTGGTCAGTATATGTTGATGCAACCAAGTTTGCTACTTAGTCTCACCGAACATAAGAGGTGGAATAGCCTTGGTAAGTATATCAAGATTCGATCTGCCGAGGAACATACTTGGAGTTGAATAATCTTGGCATCAATCTTCTCCTTCGTAAAGTGTCACAATGTCCACATGCTTGGTTTTATCATGATGGATGGATCTTCTCGCCATGCATAAGGCTGAATTATTATCACAACAGAGTGTGATAGGTTGTTGATACGGATTGTTTGAAGTTCGGTCCAAGACTTTTTTAGCCATAGAGCTTCACAAATGCCAAGTACAAGTGCCCTTAGTTCACCGAAAAGATCGCTTCTTGACACAGAGGGTTGTTTCTTGCTCCTCCAAGTAACCAGGTTCCCCATATATATGAGCAATAGCTGTGGTAGACCTCTCTCCTCATCAATGTGACATCCACCCCAATCAAAGATCGGTGTAGACTTGATTGATCTATCAAGAGACTTGGTGAAGTGCGTGCCTTGGCCAGGAGTGGATTTTAAATACCTCAAGATCCTATTCACTCGCATCCCAATGTTGCTCAAGAGGGCAATGCATGAATTGATCGACTGTGATCGACCCCATATGCAATATCGGGTCTTGTGTGAAAAAGTATATGAGTTTGCCTACAAGCCTTTGATATTGTTCTTTCCTCGACAAAGAATGTCACCATGCGATGAGGTATGACTCTGGGTCTCACTGGAGATACAAAGAGTTTTGCATCCCAAAGATGCCGCTTTCCTTCATGAGTCCAGGACATACTTCCTTTGGGAGACCGAAATGCCTTTGGTGTTTCTAGCTACTTCCATACCAAGAAAGTACTTGAGGTAGCCTGGATCTTTAACTTGGAACACCTTTGCCAAGAGAGTCTTCAAGTTCGATCTCGCAGAGTCTTCCCAAGAAGGATGATATCATCCACATATACAATTAGAATGGACCTCCTCTGTTTGGTTGTCTTGAGAAACATGGTGTGATCAGAGTTGCATTGATGATATCCAGCAGCTTTTAACCACGTGAGTGAGTTTTCCAAACCAGGCTCTTGGGGATTGCTTCAGGCCATATAGAGATTTCCTGAGTTTGCATACCTTGCCCCGAGTGTGGGATTGACAAAACCAGAGGTACATTCATATAGACTTCCTCGGTGAGATCACCATTGAGAAAAGCATTTTTGATATCCAATTGGTGTAGAGGCCACCCAGGTTGGACAAATGTAGAGAGATCGAACCCTCGACCGTGTTGAGTTTTGCCACTGGTGCAAAAGTTTCCTTATAGTCAATACCATAAGTTTGAGTGAATCCTTGCTACTACCAATCGGCTTTGTACTTGTCAATTGTACCATCAAGATTGTATTTGATAGTGAATAACCATCTGCAGCTAATCTGTCTTCTTGCCTTTGGGAAGAGTTGTGCGAGGTCCCAAGTATGATTATCCAGAGAGCGATCATCTCGGTTTTAACGGCAACCTTCCACTTATCATTTTGAAGGGCCTCCCGAATATTTCTAGGGATAGAGTGAGAGTCCAGTCCCGTGTAAACATGGCAAAGACAGAGAGACAACCGATCATAAGATAAATAAGTATGAATAGAAGGATCGGTGCATGATCTTTTCCTTTCCTTAGAGCAATAGTCTGCTATCAATGTCGATGAGATCTGCGAGGATCTGCAGATTGCCGAGTGTCGATGGGCTCGGGGATCGCCAGACTCTGAGTCGCTTGGTTCTTTGGGATCGTGAGGCTCTTTGTGAGTCGAGAGGGTACTTGGGTTCATCTGCGAGGATCGATGAGGTTGCTTGAGGTTAAGAGTTTGGCCGAAGGAAGGGGTTTAGGTCAATTTCTATCAGTTTCCATCGCTGATCGCCTCAGACTTGCTTTGTAGTAGGAGTCCTTTCAAAAAAATTACATCCATAGAATTGTAAAATCTCTTTTCGTAAGGAGAGTAGCACTTGTAACCTTTCCTCGCCCTTTGCATATCCTAGGAAAATGCACTTGTGAGCTTTGGGATCAAGTTTGCTTCATGTTGGGCATGGATATAGACAAACACAAGACAACCAAAGATTTTTGGAGGTAATCGGGAAATAAGATGGGGCGAGGAGTGTGTGTCCAGGGGGTTTTGATAGGAGTTTTGAAGCCTAGTACTCTACTTGGGAAGTCTGCTGATTAAGTATGTGGAAGTCAATATGGCTTCACCCCACATATATTTTGGAACATTTGTGGTAAACATAATAGACCTAGCCATTTCAAGCGGATGCCTGTTTTTCTCTCAAAGAACCCCATTTTGTTGAGGGGTTTCAACACAACTCTCGATATGGACAATCCTTTTATCCATCAAGAAATTAATGAGATGAGACTCATAATATTCAAGAGCATTGTCAGTCTTCAAGATTTTGATCTTAGTGTCAAACTGAGTGGAGACCATGTTGTAAAATTCTTGAAAGATGGGTCCAACTTCAGACTTATCCTTCATTAAAAATAACCAAGTGGTTCTCGTGTGGTCATCTACATGAAGGTAACAAACCACCTCTTTTCTCGTTATGCTTTTTACTCTTGAGGGTCCCCATACGCCACCGTGAATTAAGGTGAATGGTGTGGATGGTAAGTAAGGTAATTTTGCATACACAGATTTGGTGAGTTTAGCAAACGACAAATATCACATTGAAGATCATTCAAATTACAACCTTTAAACAATTCAGATCTATAGACTTTAAATAACTAAAACTGGGATGTCCTAGTCTATAATGCCATAACATGATATTGTCTAGGTTTTGAGTGCAGTCAGTTGAGGCGATTCGATCTTGATCTTCATCTTGACAAGGTTGACCACAAACAGACTGAGCAAGGTTTAGCAGCCCCAATCACTGCCTTTTGAGGAATGATCCCGGAATGTGCACTGATTCTCATTAAAAACAACAAATCAGCTTCAAATCTTTAGTAAGTTTATCGTGAGATATGAGATTGCAATCTAATTTTGGAACAAATAGGACATTCTCAGCAGCATATCTTATTAGTAAGTCGCACCGACCAAAACCTTTTGCACTAGAGATAGATCCATCAATGAGCCTTAATATTGTGAATTTGGGGACATGGCTTAAGTTGAGTAATGAGATTTTTATTACCAAATATATGGGATGAGGCTCCAGAGTCAACAATCCAGGTTTCATTACTAATAGATGAGTAGAATTTACCTCAGATCTGCATGAGAGGCTATGTCGGTGAGTGACTACCTCCCTTTTGTTGAGTTAGGAAGGCTTTGAATGCGAAGCAAGTCGAGCATTCAACCTGTTGTCATCTTCTTCCTCACTTATGTGTCCGCCTCGACTTTCCTTGGCGTGTCCTGGAGGTCTCTTGAGGAGTTAGGCTTGCCATGTAGCTTCCAAAGAAGTGTCCTTGGTGTGATTAGTGCGTTGCAGTGGTCACGAAACAGCCTTCCCGCTTTATCAAGCCAGGCTTCCTGTAAGCCTCGTTAGCCTCAAAGCAGGTTCCTTACAATCGGCAGGTGGCACTTTCAAGTAGGGTTGTCGGCAGGGGGTTCACCAAAGATCACTTTTCTCCTCGCTTTCCTCATGTTTGACCTCAAAGAAACATGGATTTGAGATTTGGGAGAGGTTTAGTAGCAAGAATTCTACCTCGACATCATCAAGAGTAGGATTCACCCGATGAGGAATTTGAATACTCTCTTTTCTCGATAATGTCTTTAAAGAGTGCAAAGATCTTTAACATCATTCCAGGGTGAGTTTCCAACATATCTAGGTGTTGCCATGCCTTAGATAGTTGATTAAAGTATTGAGTTACGTATATATCCCCTTGTCAAATTTTGAATCTGAGCTTGAGTTCAAGAGACTTGAGATGTATTGTCCTTTTTGAGTAAAGGTCTCTGGCGTTGTCCTGCATTTCCTTAGCGAAGTCATACATCATGAAGTTCTCATCGATCTCTTTTGTCATGTGACCTCGTGAGGATGGTCATGACTTGGTTATTTTCTCGTGTCCCATGCTTCAAACTTGGGGTCGGTTCAGCAGGGGCGTTTTGGAACTGCATGATATCCCATCTTGCCCTGGCCGGAGATATACATTTTCATAGACCTTGACCATAGCAAGTAATTGTTACCATCAAGTTTATGATTTGTAAAAGAAGAGTGTTCGATTATCCCAAATCTCACGAGGCAAATTGTGAGTCTATCAAGAAGATGAAACATCGATAATGTTGACATTTTTTCCGAAAAGAATCGAGTTTTGCAAATGGATTTTTAGAACTCAAGAAGGCTCTCATACCATGAAGAGAGTTTGAGAATGTGTTAACACAAGAGTAAACTTCAACTTAGTTTATTCATTGAGTAAAAAGATGTATAAATAGATACAATTGAGATAGAGAGACTAGCTAGCTAGCTTGGGCGCCACTTGAGTATGTAGATGTGGGCGCGCAGCATGCAAAAGTAAAAAGTAAAAGTTATGTCTATGACATAAAGTAAACTAGAGTTTGACATATTAATTGTTTATATGACTCACAAATAATATGTCTTTTACAATTAATTTTACAATTAAATAAGGTGTACACAATATTATGCACGAAATCCTAAGGCTCAGCAATCTGCTGAGCACCCTGCTGAAGCCTCAGCAGACTGAGTCTGCTGAGTAATATTTCTGAGTAATATTTCCACAATTGTGAAGCTTGGGAAGCCAAGGACAATCATACTATTGTATCTATGAAAACATTAGTGAATTCCTCCAATCATCACAGGAGAAGAGTGGATTAAGGGATTACACCACCCTGAACCACTATAAGCCTTGTGTCAATTTAAATTCTGCAATTTACTTTACATCATTTATTTAATTAGCCTACATCATAACTTATATCTGTGACTGTCTACACTGATTTGAAAACAACATAGTAAGAAGGGACTTATCCGCTGCCTAAAAGCTTTTAAATAGAAGAAATTTTTTTGAAACTCCACTATAGTCATTCACCCCCCCCCCCCTCTGACTATAGTTTCACCCTTCTCTAGGACCAACAATTGGTATCGGAGCAGTGTTCCTAGTATCAGAACCTGTTCAGATCTAATTTCTGGTAACAAGGAGATCACATATTTTCAAAGCAGTTTTCAAATCTGAGTTTTCCATTCACTGTCATTTATATATTCAATTATACTTGATGGATTCCTCAAACTTCTTGTCAAAAGTACACTGCTTTTAATGTTAACAATTTTGATGAATATAAAATAAGAATGTCGTTCATCTTGCAAAGAACTCATGAAGAGATCTTTGGATGTAATCAATGATGGACCGATCACAATCACTACGGTGGTAGCACGAGAGCGTATCAAGAAAGGAAATTGACAAACCTAAAAAGGATTGGACCAAGGATGATGAGAGAGAAGAGCAAATCTGGACTTTGTTGCAAAAGACATGATCTTGAAGACCTTAGACAAAGAACATGTTCATGAGAATTAAAGATCGCAAAACAAAGAAAGGAGATGTGGGACAAGCTATCATTGATAAATGAAGGATCTCAAGCGATTAAAGAAAACAAATTATCTCAAGGCAAAAATGTAAGTTTGAGAACTTTAAAATGAAGGTCGGTGAATCCATTGATCAAATGGACAACAGATTCTCAAGCATCATCAGTGAATTACAACAGCTTGGACACATATATCCCCAAAAAGAAGTTTGCTTGAAAATCTTGAGAGGACTACTGAAAGATGGAAGATCATAACATCCATTAATCAGAGGAACAACAAATCTTGCAAGCACTGACACTCTGACACTGATGTCCCAGTTAAAAGCTCGTGAATTCGAATTGAACGGCGAAGATGGTGCTCCGGCAGAGACACACAAAATCACTGCATTAGCTGCACCCCAGCAAAGTAACTTTGCCGAATGCATCAGCAAAGAGACACAAGAATTAAAAGAACATGTAGCTTTATTAGTTAAACGTTTTGACAGGTTTAAAAAGAAGCCATTCAAAGGAAATTCGTCATCAAACAAAAAGTCAAGCTCAAACAGAGACATGAAGAAGAAAGATGATGAATACAGATGCTTCAACTGCAACAAGAAAGGTCACTTCAAGGCTGATTGTCCTGAAGAAAATGACAAAGATGATGAAAAGAAGAAATACAGAGCATCTGAAAAGAGAAAGAGCAAGAAGGCACTTAAGGCGTAATCCAAAGAGTTGAAAAGCATGAAGAATCATCCGACAATGACTCGGATAATAGTGATGAAGAAGACAAATTTAAAAATGAAAAACATGCCTATGCCTCATGACCAAAGAATTGGATGAAGATAAAAGTGATGGCTCGCACAATCGAGGAAACAAGCCTATGTTTAATGGCTAAAGAATCGATGAAACCGAGGTAACATCTAATTCTCGCTTCTTCATCTAATGCATCCACATCTAACATCGCACAATCCTCTAGTCTCCCATTAGATACAAGAGACTCTAGTCCAAAATCTCATGACTAAATTTGATGAAATTGAAAAGAATCATGAAATTCGGAAAAGGAATGCAAGGATCTAAGAAAAGAGAATAAGAGGTTAAAGAAAGAACTGGATGAAGCAAAAGTTTGAATTAACTAGTAAGAGACCTACTTAAATGATCAACAAAAAGCGGATGATCATACATCCATTACTAAAAGATCGCTTTAGAAAATCTCCTCACCAAAGAAGGTATCCATCGCACCACTAAAAGCACCACTTTACAAACCTCAAAAAGGTTTGGATCCAGATCCGTCTTTGCTACAAACAAATGAGATGAAAGTAGGAACAATGATCAACACCATTCTAAATTCGGACCACTAGTGGACCAAAATTTAGAAAGGGACGCACCATGGTTCCAACAGATCATCCTGTTCCGTGAAGTCAAGACCCTCCAGTAGTGAAACATCAAACTAAATCCTCCTTCCAAATAATCAAGAACCACGACCATCCGGAAAGGAAAAGGCGGACTTTACCCTTCGGATGATGATTGAATGTTGCACCTCCAAAACAAGAGGAAACCATTCCACAAAATGCATCATGTGTTTAAGAAAAACCAAACTGCTCCTAGACACATGAAGCAAGAAAGGTTTCTACTGCATATTGGAAAGTAAAGAAGGATGCAAATGCACCAAAAGGTGGAGAAAAGTATCGAATACCTTCAAGAAAAAATACTAGAAGCTATTCTCGCCATGCCTTATACATATGAAGTTGATGACTTCAATTATCCAAAAGAAGACCTTTTGGATACACCCTTGGTATGGAGGCATGATTGCTAACAAGCATGGACCCAAACAAAGTGTTGGGTACCTAAACTTAATTAATGCTTTGTAGGATGTCCGGTACATGACAAAGGGATGTTCCAGACACATGACGACAGAAACAAGAAATGGCTCACCGACTTCAAAGCTTTTGATGGACCCAAAGTCACATTTGGAGGTAAAGAAAACCCTGGCAAGATTAAGGGGGAAGGCATAATACTCAAGAACAATCTAAAGATTCAAAATGTGGCATATGTCAAGGGACTTAACTTCAATCTGATGAGCATCAGTCAATTCTGTGACAAAGGCTACAATGTGCACTTTAACAAAGAAGGATGCAAAGTGATTCACAAATAAACCAACACAAGTTCTTTGCGGGTAGAAGACAAGACAACATGTATGTGGTGGATGGAAAACGACCAAGGCGAAAACATGCCTACTTGTCAAGAATAAACAATCAACAAGTGGATTTGGCACGAAAGATTAAATCACTGAATTTCAAGACCATCAACAAACTATCAAGGAGCAAGCTAGTTGAAGGCTGCCAGAGATCACATTCAAGAAAGAGAGTCTATGTGATGCTTGTCAAAAAGGAAAACAAATAAAAAGTTCATTCAAGTCAAAGCCTTATCAATCTACAACAAGAGTTCTACATCTGCTGCACATGGACTTGTTTGGACCAGTCACACCAGTAAGTGTGAGTGGTAAGAAATACACTCTTGTAGTGGTGGATGACTTCTCAAAGTACACATGGACCATTTTCATGAACAAGAAGAAAGAAACACTCAAGAAGCTGCCAGATTTGTTGAGAAGACTCCAGAATGAGAAAGAGCTAAAGATTATCAAGATCAGATCAGATAGAGGCACTGAATTTCTAAATGAACCTATTGTGAAGAAAATGGAGTATTACATCAACTATCTGCAGCAGGAACTCCACAACAAAATGGTGTTGCAGAAAGAAGGAAAAACAGAACCATCAAGGAAGCGAAATCAGACAATGATAAGCGCGTAAGCATGTTTACCAAAGAGATTTTGGGTGAAGCAAAGAAACACAAACATGCCATACACAAAACAGATCAATCATCAAAAAACATCATGGAAAAACTCCATATGAAATATGGAACGGTAGAAAACCCAATGTCTCATATTTTCATATGTTTGGATCAAAATGTTTTGTCTTAAACAGGAATCAATCTGCATACCTTTGATGAGAATGTCACTGAAGCAATCTTCATGGGATACTCGGACACCAAAGAAAGCATTCAGAGTACTAAATAAAAGAACTTTGGTGATTGAAGAATCAATACATGTGATTTTTGATGAACCAAATACAAATGGTGAAGATCTTCAAGATCAAGAAGAGAAAGCACCACGAGAGAGAAATCTATACAAATGCAACCATACCAACTACTATCCCGAATCATCATTTTGAAGATCAAGAGGAGCCACATACCAATACACCGGATGAAGCACCTGGTTGAAGTTCTTGCTCAAGATGAAGGTATGGAAGCACCAAGTGAAGATCAACTTCAACCGCACCTAAATTGGCTAAGAGACCATCCTCGAAGAACAAGTCATTGGAGATATTCACACAGAGTCGAACTGTAAGACAACCTGAGCACATGCTAACTTGCTTTCTATCACAAGTGGAACCCAAGACCATAGATGATGCAATCCAAGATGCAGATTGATCACAACCATGCAAGAAGAACTAAATGAATTTGAAAGAAATGAAGTCCTGGAACTAGTTGACAGACCAAAATGGCCAACATCATTGGTGCAAAATGGGTATTCAGAAACAAGATGGATGAGCAAGGAACTGTTGTCGAAAACAAAGCAAGGCTAGTTGCAAAAGGCTATTCCCAAGTCAAGGAATAGATTATGATGAAACATTTGCTCCAAAGAGCAAGATTGGAAGCAATCGACTTTTCTAGCATTTGTTTGCACACAAAGACTTCAAAGTCTATCAAATGGATGTAAAGAGTGCATTCCTAAATGGACTTTTGGAAGAAGAAGTTTATGTAGAACAACCTCCTGGATTTCAAATTAAAGGAAAAGAATACAAAGTATACAAACTCAAGAAGGCCCTCTATGGCCTCAAACAGCACCTAGAGCCTGGTATGAAACACTGTCACAGTTTCTGATCAAGAATGGATTCAACAAAGGAACAATTGACAAGACTCTATTTAAACTGGAGGAAGGAGCAAGCACATTGCTAGTACAAATCTATGTTGATGATATAATCTTTGGATCAGAGGATGAAAAACTGTGTGAGAAATTTGCAAACCTGATGAAGAGCAAATTTCAGATGAGCATGATGGGGGAATTAAACTACTTCCTTGGCCTTCAAGTAAAGCAAATGAAGGATGGCATTTTCATTAGTCAAGCAAAGTATACAAGAGATTTGATACACAAGTATGTGATGGATACAAGTGGCACAAAGAGACACACCAATGTGCCAGAGTCATACTTGGAAAAGATGATGGAGGAAAAGATGTTGATCGTAAAATGTATAGAGGAATTATTGGATCATTATTATACTTAATCGCAAGCGAGACTGACATAGCATTTGCAGTAGGAGTGTGTGCAAGATTTCAAGCTCAACCAAAAGAATCACATCTTCTAGCAGCTAAAAGGATAATCAAATACTTGAAAAACACTATAAATGTTGGTATTTGGTATCCAAAAGATGGAGGATTTACATTGATATCATATTCGACTCGACTATCTTTGGATACAAAATAGATAGAAAAAGCACCTCTGGAACTTGCCAAATGCTAGGAACCGCACTAGTCTCTTGGTTCAAGAAAAGCAAAACTCCATATCTACATCAACAAATTGAAGCGGCAATATATAAGCGGTAGTAGTCACAGGCACAAGTAATCTTGTGGATAAGACAACAACTAAGGGACTATGGAGTAGAAGAAAAACAATTCCAATCATGTGTGATAACACAAGTGCAATATCTATTACGAGAAAATCCAAAGATTGCACTCAAGAACAAAGCATATTGATGTAAGACATCATTTTATCGAGAGACCATGTTGAAAAGGGGATGTCATCCTAAAACACATACCCACCAAGATCAATTGGTGACATCTTCACTAAACCACTCGATTATGAAAGATTCATAGAAGCTAAGAACTGAGTTAGGAATGATTGAAATTGAATAAGTATCTAACAACGGCTAACCTGAGTAATCGGCTAAGTGACTTCATTAATCGAGTACGACCTTTGCCGTTACAGAGAGATCTGCAAGTAAGGCAATCGGTATACAAATGAAGGTAACTTAACCGATTGTTAGGAGCAGTCAAATGGCGCAACTAAGTGAAGAACCTATTGGGACGGCTAAGTGACCAAATAAGGCACTTCACCGAAATAAAGACTTGGACAAATTAAAAGTGTGAACAAAATCAATTACGATTACACGTGGAGAATAAGGAAATTATGGAGGATTATTCTCAGACACACGTGCGATCAACTTATGATCATGAGGTAATTATATTATTTTTCAATTATAAACTCCTCGATTCACGGGCTCTATCATTACTTGCCTCAAACCACACCCCCATTCCACTCGAATATCGCGATTTTCATACACAAAATCACACCATTATGCCACAAAATCCTTCCATATTCAAAACCACGTTCACACTACCCAAATCACACTATAAAAACAAGACTTGGAGATGTTCAGAAATCTTTACATACTACTGCAAATTACAAACCCTACTTTTTCTCACTGAAACCTCAAGATATACTCTTCTAATCTTCCTCTACCAATCAATGGCTTCATCCTCCCAAATCATCAAGCATCAAAAATACTACGAAAAATCAATCATAACCGCTCGTTTTTCAAACCTGAGCACTATCTCTCATTTTGTGACAATGATTCAAAAGCTCAACGTCTGGTTGATTGCTGCTTGAATTTGGGGCTGATGACCTTCCTAAATCCTCCAATAACGGGAATCGCTATGAAAACCTGATCGCGATTCGGAAAAATGCCAAGTTTGTGCCTGAGTAGAAAGAAAACTCGAGGTCGATCGCATAAAAGTTCAATTTTTGGGAAAGAGATAGTCATAACGCTGGACTTCTCAATAGGTTCCTACAATTACCAATGATAGGCCCGCACAATGTCAAGTTTGTACAGATTGACATCACAAAATTCAAAATTGAGATAGCCAAAAATCCGAGGAAAAAACAAAGAAACATACAATCTACCTAGATCAACACTCAAACCTCCGCTTGCCGAGTTTGCACCGCCATCACCAAGAATATCGAAGGCGAAAAAGGATCCATGGAAAACTGATCGAGGTTCGGATCGATTGATGGCCATAATCTACTTAACGCATCAAATTCGATCGGCAACTTTTGTATTCAATAGACTAAAGGATCGATATAAAAGGAATTTGACCTTTCAATTACGGCACCAAACAAGGGTTTGCGTAAGAAAGGTGATTTCGGGAAAAGAAATCATACGGATTCCCTCTTCAACACTGCTCAACGCATTGAACGTGAAACCCACAAATGCACTCCCACACAAGTCAAAGACGATGTTCACTTACATCAAGGCTTCCATGAAGCCCAAACCCATAGCCGAGGAGCAAAAAGCGACTGAAGGCGTAGATCGAGTGGGACGAAGAACTGGATCCTGCATAAAGCGCATGAAAACATCTCTCCGCTGGAACCAAAGAATTTAATTGACTCTGTGACAATCGCGATGACACGTAAAAGTAAGAAGAAAAGCAACAAGAGGAAATCACCTACCTAGAGGAAGGTGAAGAAGGATATAAAATCACTTCATCCAAGAGGAGGAGATACATGAGGAAGAGGATGAGTCGAGGATGAACAATCGAAGGAGGAAATCTTGAAGCAATTCAAGAAGATTTGGGATTTCGATGATGAACTGACTTTCTCAAGAAGTGCTTTTCAAAAGCACAGGCAAAGTTGACAACCAACTAAGTGAGCCAAACCGATAAAGCTCACTCAAATTAACTTGTCAACTCCCCACAATTGCACACGGGGAACAAAGGTAGATGAAGCGATCCACACTCAACAAGAACTGATGGAAGAAAAAGAAGAAGAAGCACATAATGAGAAGGAAGAGGAAGAAGAAGAAAAGGAAGAAATTGAAGTGGAAAATGAGAAGAAGCAAGGTAAAGATGCTGAGGATGAAACTGATGGGGATGAAGAGGATGTCCATGTGGCACCAGAAGGAATTGATCCAGAGAGAGTCTTCAATCTGGACATTCAACCCTTCATTGTGGACATGGAAAGGCAATATTACAGCAGGCAAAACCTGAAGAATGCCTTAAGGAGTGAAGCAACCTCCTTCAATCACAAGATTGAGGCTCTCATCAGCCATATCAAGATCCAAGATGAGGTCATGGAGAGACAAGGAAATTTACTTTGCAACTTACAAAGAACTAATCCTCATCATGTCCAAACCAATCTTGAATTCCATGCACGCACGGTTGACAACAATCTCAAGCCATTGGTGGACACCTCAATGCTCACACATCCAAAATTCAAAGATCTGGATGAGATCATGGAGCATTCTCGCAAGCAATCTGGACTTTCTCATCAAAGTTGGTGAAGCCAACAACAAAATACTTGGAGAAAAGTATGGGCCTCTCCCTCGAATCGACGCGCAATTGTAGACCTTGAGGCACGCTTTTGATGCCGCCACAAAGGGGAAGGTAACTCAAAGCCTGAGAGTCCCAGTGGGAAGGGAAAGGTGGAAAGCTCCAGTGGAAAGAGAAAGGGCAGCAAAGGCGAGGACAGCAAAGGCATGGGCATCAGGTTTGAAGAAATAAAGAAGTAAACCAGTTACCTGTTGTTTAATTCAATTCAATTCATCTTATCATTTGCCTTTGTTCACTTAAATAAAAAGATGCAATATCTTATTGCCCTATGATGGAAGAATAAAATGGTTGAACTTTTAATCTGTTGTTTATTATGAAAAATTTTGATTACTTATGTTCAGGCTTATGAGGGTTTTGGCATTATCAAAAAGGGGGAAATTGTTAGGAACATTTTATTATGTTTTGATGATGGCCATACTAAACATATATAGCAAGCCCTGAAATAAGTTAGAACTCTCTCAGATAAGTCTTTACTTAGAATCGACATGTTGTATAAGTTGAGTCAGACAAGTATTGTACTAGTTGGTAGGACGGCAAAGCAAAAACAGATATTCGGCAAAGTGAAGCCAGCAAAGCACCAGCAGAGAAGTATGAAGACATTATGGTCTGACCTACAACCAAGGAAGTCTGTGATGACCTTGGATAAGTCTAAGTTATGTTTTAAGTGATGAAACTCAATGCTCAAATATGGTGTACACTGGTCTCACCCAAATCAAGGATCAGTGAAGTACAAAGACTCTCCAAAAACTAGAACAAAGAAGGAAACAGTGAATCGGCTGAGTAAACTGACTTTCGGCAAAGAGAAAATAAAGCAGCAAAGAAAGAACTAACGGCTAAGTCAGAAGGCTCACTCGACCGTTCTAAAAACGGCGAAGAGACATTTACAAGATCAAATTTGATATACGATGAAGATTCAGAAGATCATGCATTAAATGCACAAATCATTAAAGGATCAATCAAGGACGGATTTTCTGCTATACGTTTGAAGAAAGAATCCGATCACTGAAATCAAGGAGAATACAATTAAGGGGGAATCAAGAATAAAATCAAGGGTTATTCCCTCATTAATATAGCCAACGGACGGAATTTCAAAACCAAGGTTATTCAAGGCTATAAATAGAAGGCATTGACAGAAAAGAAGATAACGATAAAGAAAGAAAAATCAAGCGTAAACTCACAATTTGAAAAGCCTTCTCTCCGAACTTACAAAGACATATCTAGTGATCAACTCAAGTATCGTAACTACAAAAGTCATACTCGACTGAGATTGATCAAGCAAGTGTGTGAATCACATTCACATCAAATCAAAACAATCAATCGAGGCAATCTGAGAAGGAGTTGAATCTGTGATAGCCGTTGAAGGATCTTAATCTTAAGGAACAACAAAAGGAAGATCGAATCACCAAGCCGCTTATTGCGGTCAAGGAGTGATAGTCTTGTAGATTGTGAAACTTGGGAAGCCAAGGACAATCATACTATTGTATCTGTGAAAACAATAGTGAATTCATCCAATCATCACAGGAGTATAGTGGATTAAGGGATTACACCACCCTGAACCACTATAAGCCTTGTTTCAATTTAAATTCTGTAATTTACTTTACAGCATTTATTTAATTAGCCTACATCATAACTTATATCTGTGACTGTCTACACTGATTTGAAAACAACATAGTAAGAAGGGACTTATCCGCTGCCTAAAAGCTTTTAAATAGAAGAAAAGTTTTTGAAACTCCACTATAGTCATTCACCCCCCACGACTATAATTTCACCCTTCTCTGGGACCAACAAATAATAATAATCTATATATATTATACACAATATAAAATTTTTATGTACTAATATCTACCTATTGACCGGCTAAATTTTATAAATATTTGCCCTTGACCCATGGTTATACATATATTGTTTATGTAATGTATTAAAAATTTGTAATACGGTGTGCCGTTCTCGATCCCTGACTCGTGTCACACAATTCCTGCAGCCGCCCCTGCCCACAACCACCAACCACCATCAACCCACCACCACCAACCACCATCAACCCACCACCCTAAATCCGCCCCTCTCCCCCCTTCTGAGCTTTTCACACCCCCACCCCCATTTTTCCGGCGTCCCTCCCAAACTCCCCATCTACCACCATTTCCCTCTCCTTTGTTGCGTTTATTCTTCCCTCACCCAGCTGCAAATCCGTCACCCAGCAGATAGGCTCCTCTTTTTTCTTCCCTCACCCAGCTGCAAATCCCTCTCCTCGCCTCCCCCTCACCCAACTGCAAAAAACCGCAGTTATTCTTCCCAAGATGCAAAAAACGCAGTTTTTTTTTGCCTGAGGGATATGGCCGACAGGAACCCACATTTTTTTTGTTGAAGCTTCTTGATTCGAAAATCATGGAGGAAGATGGTGGTTTATTTTTATTTTTTTGCTGAAGCTTCTTGATTCGAAAATCATGGAGGAAGATGGTGGTTTTTTTTTTTTTTTTGAAGCTTAATCATGGAGGGAGATGATGGTGGTGGGAAGAGATGGTCAAGGGCGGACATATGCTTGGACATGGGTGGGTAGCCCACCCAGATTTTTTTTATATGTATATAGCTATAAAATTAATTAAATTGAGTCCAGCCCACCACTTCAGCCCACCATATCATACTAACCCTTTTTCCTTTTCGGCTCTTTTACTTTCTCATTTCACAAGACAGAACTTACACATCAGCCGCAACATAGCTTCATTCTTATGAAATTAAAAAAAAAAAATGAAGATCTAATTGGTAAAGCTGCTTCGACAGATTTGTGGAAAAAAAATGGAGCTTCATCAATTATCATCTTTATATTCCATTCAAATAACATCTTTGTAGATAATTAACGTTATCAATTTAATTTTTTTTTATTATCAAATATCAATTGCTTTGACAATTAGTATACTTTTTACTTTAGTTATCTTTCTTTTGGCTATAGAATGGATAGTTAACACTTAACATGTTTAAATAAGTGACTATTGCTTCTTAATTTCTTTATTTTTGGTTGATTTTGTTTTATTGTGAGTAATCTCTTAGATTTTTTTTTGTTTGTTTTCACCAAAATCTAGCAAGTTTGCATTGTAACGTGTCAAGTAAATGGACTTTAATCTGCAGCAAATTCACTGTTTCTAGTATTCAGAGAAGAAATTTTAGTTAATTATTCAGTGAAGAACTTGTTCCATTTTGGAGGACTTAATTGTATCACCTTTTAATGCCGCGAATATATGTAGAAAAGATATTTACTATTTTCAAAATATAAAGCGCCACTTTACTTTATTGTCAATTACACGATCTTTCTTCAGATCACGCCAAAAAAATTGTGTTTGACGTTTACGTGAAATATTATAAATTTCTTAAAATAAATTCATTTCATAAAAAAACATATCGTTTGTACACGGCGATATGACTATTTTTTCAAGATATAAGGTTACGACATGTTGCCTACACGATCTTTATATCATGCCAAAAAAATTGGGTTTGACGATTACATAAAATATTAAATTTCTTGAAATGAATTTTTTTCGTAAAAAAACATATCTTTTATATAAAATATTATAAATATCTTGAAAAAAAAAATTGTTTGGCCACAAATATTGTTAAACTGGCTATAATGTATTGTTGATTTAATTTCAATGGAAATTCGAATTCTGTATTTTACCATGACCATTAAAATTAGCCTAGATCTGAGAATACAAAAAAATGGTTCAGTAGTGTTGAAAGGTGTCGATTTTGTTTCGTGGAGTGTTGACAGTGTGTTAGATTTTAATTAATATTCATTTCATCACCGACACCTGTTGGATATGACGTCGGGTGTATCGGAGCATGTCGTGTCGTGTTTTTGGTAGAACACGTGTTGTTGCAAATAATGTCGAAGATAACTTCATTTTTCGGTTAAAATAGATTTAAGTAGAAATTGAAAAAAATTTGGTTAGTAGTTAATAAAAAGTATCAATACGATGTCGGAGGTGTCAAAGATGTGTTTGATATTCATTTCATCAACCGACACGTGCACCGGACATGCCATCGTAATGTATCGTAGTCGATCACGCTCTTGTTGGTTGTCGGACACGTGATCGTATATCTTTTATAGTTTCTTTGGATTTATTATTTCAAATTCTCTATGATTATTATATTTAATGATTCACTTTTGATTTCATATTTCGATAATTACAAAATAAAATAAATAGTCAAACACGAATGCTTTTCTTCTTAGTATACCTATATATAAACACATTGTGTGGGCAACAAGTCAAGAAATGACCAAAAAAAAAAAAAAAAAATAAAAAATAAAGGAAATATTTAGTGTCAAAATAAAAACCGTTGAAGAAAATCAATGTGCGGTAAAAGCATAGGGAGTAGTACAACGTCACTGCTTTCGAAGTGTTAAACGTGGTACACAGCATGCATCAGGTCCGGTCCAAAACCACTAGCTTTCTGCCATGCGGCGATTTGTAGCATCCAATATATACCAGAAATCTCTTCTACAAAACTACTATATCTACCTCTACTCGTTCTTCTTCTTCTCGTGTTCTTTCTCAAATCCTCTCTCCTTTGCCTTCTTCTTCTTCCTCCTCCCCCAACCCATCTTTTCTAAGTGCTTTTCGTTTCTTCACCACTGACCTTCATCCATCTTCTGATTCAATGGATTCCGATCATTGTGCCGCTACCCCTCTCACTGTCCAAACCCTCAATCCTAAGGTATTGTTTTTTTTCTTTTTAATACTAATTTCAGTTAGATCATGGGGATTATGTGATTAATTTGGTTTTGTTGCTTCTGGGATTTGTAGATTCTGAATTGGGCCTTGAATCATTCAGGGTGTAGCTCAATTTGGGGAAAGTATTTGAAATTTTGTCCATGAGATTGCTTTTGACGTTTTTTATTTATTATTATTATGCAGGTCCTGCAATGTGAATATGCTGTCCGTGGTGAGATTGTAAATTTGGCACAGGTACTTTACTTTCTTTTGATTCATTTTGTTCATCAGTTACGTTAGAAATTTGTGCCAGAGCTTCTGTTTTAGGGGCAATGGTCCAAAAAGATATAAAATAGACTTAATCAGATAAATATGAAACTAAGGAATCTTATTTGATTATAAGGACACAAATTAGATAAATAGACTCAAATACCTTTAATGAAAAAAAGGGAATAGACGCAAAACAGTGAATACGCTGAATATGTTGGTTTTTTTTTTTTTTTTTTTGAGAAAAAAAAAAAAAAGGCTGTTTTTTCTATTTTAATTTTTATCCTAGAGGTTATAGCCTGAAAGTGGTATTTTTTTTTTGTGTTTTGTTTTTTTGTTTTTATTTTTCTTATGGACGGTGAAAATTTATTTTTCCTTTTTTCATTGACCGTCATGATGTATTGACCACCCCGATGCATTGACCACCGCGATGAAGTGACACCGCGATGCATTGACCACCACGATGGAGAGACACCGCGATGAAGTGACACCACGATGCACTAACAACCACGATGTATTGACCACTGCGATGGAATGACCACCGTGATGCAGTTACCACCCGCGATGCAGAGACACCACGATGCATTGACCACCCTCAATCTATTGAGCACCGCGATACAGTGGTCACCCCGATGCAGTGGCCACCTCCGATGCAGAGACACCGGGATGCAGAGACCACCCCGATGCAGAGATACTGCGATGCAGTGGCCAACTCCGATGCACAAACACCGGGATGCAGTGACCACCCCCGATGTAGACACATCATGATGTAATGACATTTGACGATGCAGAGACACGGCGATGAAGTAACACCGCGATGCAGAGACACCTTGATGAAGTGACACCGTGATGCACAGACAACCGCGATGAAGTGACACCGCGATGCATTGACCAACCCAGATCCATTGACTAGCTCGATGCATTGACCACCGTGATGCAGTGACACCCCTGATGCAAAGACGCCGCGATGAAGAAACGCCTCGATGAAGTGACACCATGATGCAATGACCACCCCAGATCCATTGACCACCGCGATGCAGTGGCCACCCCTGATGTAGAGACACCGCGATGCAGTGACCACACCGATGCAGAGACACTGAGATGCAGTGACCACCTCCGATGCAGAGACACCACGATGTAGTGACCACCCCCGATACAGAAACGTCGCGATGCAGAGACACCTAAATACAGAGACACCGCGATGTATTGATCCCGTGATGCATTGATCACCGCGATGCATTGACAACCCCCGATGCATTGACACCGCGATGCACTCGCCATCGCGATGCATTCACCACCGCAATGCAGTGACCACCCTAATGCATTCACCACCGCAATTCACTGACCATCGCGATGCATTGACCACCGTGATGTAGTGACCACTCCCGATGCATTGACCACCGCGATGCAGTGACATTTGATGAACACAATTCTTTCACCCTAATTCATATTTTTTTTATATAAAACTCCGATCAATATAATCGTTTGACCCTAATTCGTATTTTTCGTCCTCTTTATTCTGATATATCATTTTATGAAGTAACACCTTATGCAGTGACACCCAATGTCACCAACATTTTATGCAGTGACACACAATGACAACAACATTTTATGAAGTGACACTTTATGCAATGACAATGGTTTTTTTTTTATATAAAGCTCCGATCATCGTAATTCTTTCACCATAATTGAGTAAATGCATTGACAATTGACGATGCATTAACGGTGCAAAACATCTAAATTTTTTTTCACTATAATTCATATTTTTTGGCCTCTTTATTTTAGTATCTCATTTGATCTTTTTCCGACTTTATTTTTGAAAATCAAAATTTTCTTCATAAAAATCGACACGATGCAGTGACAAGTGACGATGAAGTGACATTACAATTTTCTTACAAAGCTATCAAATGTGTGTACCAAAATGTATATAGAGTGACATCAATGTCACTGCATTGTCAATGTGAGGAAGAACAAACAAAAATGATAAATGAGAAGATATAGTGACATTACAATTATTTTACAAACCTACCAAATTTGTGTATCAAAATGTATATGGAGTGACATCAATATGTGTACCAAAATCTCTTGATCTTGAAACCTTAATTTATATTACTATGATAGACCTCATAGACTCTACACTGCAACTATTTACAATGGCATGGCATTGTAATAGACCGAGTGTAGCATCTTAATCACCATTGTTGTCTCCATACAAAATCATGCAACAAATAAATATTAAGAAATCAAAAACTTGAAGCAATTCAAAATTGGAAAGAAAAGAGACAGAGTGCGTGTATATATATGTAGTATTACAGGCTTAACACCAAATTATAAAAACTCCAATCGAAAAGTCACCAAAAGTGAACTTGACCATTATTCAGGTAAGAACTATATCCATAGATTTGCAGGGGGTGAAACAAAAAAAACTTGTCCACAGATACGCTTCAACAATGCTATGCAACCATATTGAATGAATGGACGAGAAAAAGCTAAACATTTGTTGGTAATATAATATGAAAAATGTTTGTACCACAACAAAATATTTACAACAAAGTACCACAACAAACTTTTTCACCATTGATTTTTTTGTGTTCCATTTGAATCAAGAGGTCTCACACCATAATCAATGGTCTAAAAGTGTGTTGTGCACTTTGTTATGGTCATTTTGTTGTGGCACTATTACTACTCAATATGAGAGATGTTTGCAAGTGGTTATATATTTCAGACAAAATAGCCAGTGAATGTAAATTCCTTTCCCATGATCTCACAGGCACAATACCATGCAAAACATTCCAGCCCAAACAGCGCCGCAATGCCTGCATCTTCCACCTTCAAATCAGCTCTGTTTTTCCACATGTACTTTACAGAATCAAGTTATTTCTTCAAATGTTCGGCTCTACCTGGAATGTTGTAGGAAAGAATATAATGAAAAGTGGTCATGGTACTAGGACATAAGAGATTCAGAGCAAGATTACTACAAACAAACCCCCAAAGACAATCCTTTCACAGAGAAGGAAAAAAAAAAAAAAAAAAAAAAAAACACTCCCAACAAAAGCCTCCAAGTATATATGCAGCAACAATATGCACCAGCATTAAAATATCAAAGGAACAACATCAAAACAACAGCATTAACCAAAATCAGCTGCTAAAAAGTATTGCATCCACTCCCAATGACAACAACATTTTATGAAGTGATCCTATGCAGTGACACCCAATGACACCAACATTTTATTCCAAATCATACTCAAATCCACCATCAAATTTATGTCACTGCACCAATTTTCTTCCAAATCAAACTCAAACCCACATCCGGCTCCATCTCAAATCACCAATTTTCTTGAATGTAAATTGAAGAGTCCAAGTTTACAATTTGTAGCTTTGAATTCTAATTTAAATTCTAATTTAGCAAGTTTACAATCCATTCAATACAAGGACAGACTACAAATTGGCAAAGAAAACGATGTGCAAAGGCACAAGTGCACTCACTTTATCAACAACAAGTATCTGCCCAAGCACTCCAGAAATTCCTCAGGAGTGTAGCAAAAGGAAGAGCCATAGTAGGAGCAGTAGCCCGTTGAAAGATACATCCAACCTCTCAACGAAATCAGCCACTGGAAGTGGACAGAAGCAATCTAATCGCTGTCTTCTTTTGCCCAATACAAACATGTCAAGCATGTTAAACTATTGGCAAAATTACCAATGAATTTTAGAAATCGAAGGATTTGCTTCCCATCTAGCCAGTGATTAACTTTGATCAATTTTCCATCCAGAAAATCTATTTTGGCTCTCAAAAAATCAATTTGCTTCTTCAATGGAACAATTTCGCCCGCTCTGTGGCGGGAATAAAGTCTCAGATTCATCTGAATCTGTCTAAGAAAGAATAAAATCTGCAGAAATTTTGAAGACTTACATTGCATCATCATCATCGAGGAGGAATGGATCGAATTCTTGTAATCCACACAGCTGTTCAACAAAATGACAATTGGCTGTTCAGCACCAATGCTTCCTAATCGCTGCTTACAGACTCTTCGAGATGATAAGCCGATCATCCTCCACAATTTCCTCGCCGTCGACTTCGGTAAAATTTGGATTGATTGATGATGTTCTTCCTCTTTTGATCCATTGCCACGGTGCTCTAACGCCTCAATCTTGTATTGAGCAACTTTTTTTTATCCAGAGTGTCACGGTGGGAGAAGAGGGTAATTTAGGAAACTTGGATAAAATATGTCCTTATAAACAAATAAGATTTAAGTGTGTCCTAAATGCTCATTAAGTGTTCAAACTAGTCCTTATAAACAAATATCCATTTGTTTTAATGGTTGGTTGTACAGAAACTGCAGGAGGAGCTAGCGCATAACCCCGGGTCTCATCCTTTTGATGAGGTATTGCCAATTTTTCTAACATTTTTTTTGTTCCACTGCTTTCAGTGTTATATGTTTGCTATGTGTTGTGACCTTGTCATGTTTTAGTCTTATATCCGATACTTGCTATGTGTTGTGACCTTGTCATGTTTTAGTCTTATATCCGATACAAAATAAACCGATACAAAATAAACGAGGTTGTAATGGCAGTAGTGTTTGTAATTTATGTAATATTGTATGTCTTGGTAATTTATATTGGATTGAAGACACTATTGTTCCCTAGTGATCTTGATTTTTCCAGAGCTGTTGTTTTTCTTAATACGACCGGAATATGACCCCTTTGTTATGACAGATCCTTTATTGCAATATTGGTAATCCTCAATCCTTGGGTCAGCAACCTATAACTTTCTTCAGGGAGGTACTCATTCATATTTTCTA
Organism: Gentiana macrophylla; assembly: GCA_026214975.1. Lineage (NCBI taxonomy): Eukaryota > Viridiplantae > Streptophyta > Magnoliopsida > Gentianales > Gentianaceae > Gentiana > Gentiana macrophylla. The sequence goes on from CM047813.1 coordinate 99,144,469, forward strand.
CTATTATCAAGATTGCACCGTGTTTGTGAAGAAAAAAAATTAGTAGCAATGTTTTATCGTTGTTTGTGACGGGGATTGATTTTGTTAGGTCCTTGCTTTATGTGATCATCCAGCCATTTTGGACAAAAGTGAGACACAAGGGCTATTCAGGTTCAACATCTCATTTGCTTAACTGCTCTTTGAATACATTCTGTGTTTGCTTGCATGATATCATAGGCTATAACTTAGAAAAATAGATTTTCACAGTGTATGCATTCTAATAATATAGAAAGATCAGACAATTTTGTTCAAAGTGTCATCTCAACTGCGCTAGAAAATTTACATTTGGTATCTTGTAACTTAAACTGTCTTGCTAACAAAGCTCTAAGCTGTTTCTTTCTTTCTTTCATTATGGTATATGACAAACAATGGTATGCTTTTTCTATTCAAGCACCTATATAAGCATTGATTTTCGTGCCGGTAGTGATTGTGTTCTTTATCACGTCACTTACTTCCATATCATCATTTATTGTCCAATCAAAGAAAGGGGTTAGATTTTGCTGTGTTAACTTATGTTGATTGCTTATGGTATTTTCAGTACTGATTCGATAGAGCGAGCTTTTCAGATTCTCGATGAAATTCCTGGAAGGGCAACTGGTGCATATAGTCATAGCCAGGTAAGAAGGCCTTTAAGGACTGCAGTTTGGTTTTCCATGTGATTAATATTAAGACAGTGTTCCTGAGTTTGATCTGCTACATCAAACTAGGGTATCAAAGGTTTGCGTGATACCATAGCTGCTGGTATTGAAGCTCGTGATGGATGTCCTGCTAACCCAAATGATCTATTTTTGACTGATGGTGCAAGCCCAGCGGTAAATTTTGACATTTGTCCTAAGAGTGCTTTTGCCAGTAATTATGGTCCATGTCTTCTTACTTTTGACGTGTCTATGATTTCCCAGGTGCATATGATGATGCAATTATTGATAAGATCCGAAAATGATGGAATTCTTTGTCCGATCCCCCAGTATCCTCTCTATTCTGCTTCGATTGCCCTCCACGGTGGAAGTCTTGTACGTCTGGTTTCTTGTCGTTTGACATGTGCTTTACTGACAACAGTGAGATGTATTTGGTGGTTTACAAGGCTAATGTAATTCACTCCGTATCATGGAGTGGAGTGAGTTTTTCATTTAGCTATTGCTTTTGTAAAGTATATTCTTGTGTGGTCCTTACTGATTTGCAATCAATTGAATTCAATTATATGAGTCTTAACTTATTTTGCAGGTTCCCTATTATCTTGATGAAGCAACTGGTTGGGGATTGGAGATATCTGAGCTGAAGAAACAGTTGGAAGCTGCCAAGTCTAAAGGTATCTGCGTAAGGGCGTTGGTTGTCATCAATCCAGGCAATCCAACTGGACAGGTAATGTGGGTTTTAGGATGAATAATTGCTGATGATATGTTATATGTAGTGAAACTGTACTTCCAGAGAAATATCTTGATAAAAGTTGCTTAGTTCCAATTTGGTGGTTGTAGCTGGAGGATCTAATAGTTCCACTCAACCGTTGATATATTTTCTCTCCTGTGTAATTGATTTGGTTTATTCTTTTTTTATGAACTTGCAAACTATTTCTCTAGGTCCTGGCTGAAGGCAATCAACGTGAGATCGTGGAGTTCTGCAAGAAGGAAGGTCTTGTTCTTCTGGCAGATGAGGTGATTAGATGCTAGATATTTAATCTTAGTCCTACTGGTTGTTTGTTTTGTGCATTTTTCCGGAGCTTCAATTAGAAGTAGTTATTCGTTTGCAATTTTATTTTTTTTGTTGTCCTAGGTAGGCAGTTTTCATGTTTATGGAAGCCTGTCCTAAGTTGTAGTCCATCCATCTTTACGACATCAAACTTATAAGACACTCAAAGATATGTTAAAATCATGCAGGTTTACCAGGAAAATGTTTATGTTCCTGACAAGGAGTTCCATTCGTTTAAGAAAGTTTCACGGTCCATAGGATATTGTGAGAAGGATATCTCTCTGGTGTCTTTTCAGTCTGTTTCTAAAGGTAAATTGGATTCTCTCTGTTTTCAGATAGCCAAGCTTTTCTATCAAAGGCTTGTGTTGTTGATCAAATTCGTTTTGCGTAATTGACGACCAACCCCCCTTTTTTCCATTGCTTCAGGTTACTATGGTGAGTGTGGAAAAAGAGGAGGGTACATGGAAGTTACTGGTTTTAGTCCTGAGATACGTGAACAGATATACAAAGTGGCTTCTGTCAATGTTTGTTCAAACATTTCTGGGCAGATTCTTGCAAGTCTTGTCATGAATCCTCCAAAGGTTGGTGTCATCCTTTAATATTTTGTATTCCGCAAGTTGAACTGAAACCAGAAGTCCATTTGTACCACTGCTGCAAACAGCTAGCCTGCCTTTAATAAAGAGTTTGTATTTTGTTTTGTTGTGATTGGTGTGGTATTGTTTGTCAAGCAACTTCACCAATTTTAGGCCATAAATGCAATATTTGTGATATTAGATAGGCCAGTGGTGGTGCTTTGGTGTGAAAATTTATGATGTGAAATCTTAATTTTCTAAAGCTGTGAAATATAGTCTTTTTCAATGTCAATGGAGAATGGGGCAAAGCAAAGATTTAGTTTTTCTTTATTCATGCAGGTGGGAGATGAATCGTATGACTCGTATATCTCGGAAAGGGGCGGTATACTCTCATCTTTAAAAAGACGTGCAAAGGTGAGTTAAGCTGACTTGCCAAGTGAGGTGAAGCTGTTAGTACTTAGATAATAATAAAAAAATGGGCGTTTTTAGTGGCACCACACCAAATCTATCATTGTGGCATCCATCTCGGTAACAACCGACTTTTCCACCGTCAATTTTAGACCTAAGAATTGATTTTCCCACGATCAATTCACAATCGACTAGGTGAAAGTCGAATTTCAGCTCTTGAAAGAGTCGATTGTTTTCGATGTGCCACGGTAAAATTAAAACACATTCTGATGTTGCTAAAACTCCCAGAATGATAGAGCAGGTGGGATGCACAACATACAAAAACCTCGCACACCTTTTAGGATGTTGAATGCTATAGAAAGGTTCGTAGAATGTTTGATAAATGACTAAATAGGTTTCTTCTATGATTCAAGCTTTAGCTTTATTGTGCAGTTATGGTTACTACTCTACATTATCTGTTTTCGAGCTTATTGTTTTAAAATTTGTATGAATAATAGACGCTTGAAGATGCCTTCAACAGTTTAGAGGGAGTGACATGCAACAGAGCAGAAGGGGCCATGTATCTCTTCCCTCGTATTCAACTGCCTAAGAAAGCAATAGAAGCTGCCAAAGCCGTAAAGACCGCCCCAGATGCTTTCTATGCTCGTCGTCTTCTTAATGCTACTGGAATCGTAGTTGTTCCTGGCTCTGGATTTGGCCAGGTGAGCATATTTTTCCATACAATAAATAAACAGACTTCTTACAAACTGATTAATAGGTTCATAACCGACTCTTAAAAAGTAGAATGTACATGATCAACTTTTCAAAAGTCGGTTCTTTTGTCTGGTGTCGAGATAAGAGGGGATGGACTTAGGACACGGATTCTAAACGTTTGCTACAATGCTACGTGATGACAGGTACAAGGAACATGGCATATCAGATACACTATACTACCTCAAGAAGAGAAGATACCAGCCATTGTAAACCGTCTAACAGAGTTTCACAAGGGATTCATGGATGAGTTCCGTGACTGAAGTTCCTCCTCCTCGGGTTTTTACTGAGTATATGCACACTATAATACATGTGGAAAGTATCTCGAATGGAAAGAAAAAAAAAAAAAACATTAAGTTTTTTTGGGAAGAGTTTTTGTGTTATGAAAATTTAGCTTGGACTAAAATTCTTTGCAGTATATGACTTCACCTTTTTGAGGTAATGTATCGGCTTAAGGGGCCGTCTTATTTTGATGGATTACATAATATGCCTTTTAACTTTGGAACAGGCTCCCCTTCCTTTTGTAGTAAGGAAGTTTGAATGAGAATGTTTTACTTGCAATGGAAGACCATTTTTTATTGGATTTGCTTTACTTGGGTTAATACTTATAGTTAATGTTATACACATATACGTAATCCCCATGAACCGAATATCGTCGTAATGTTTGCCTAATCTGTTTATCATGTGCACTAGAGCAATTATTTTGTGTCGTGAATGTTGTTAAGGGTCGGATAATTTCAGAAAGGAGATGTTTTATGAATCTGCAGATTATTTAAGTTAATTTTTGAAGCGGTTTTGTACGATTATGGACAAGTTTAAATGTTTTATTTTGAAACGATTGCATGTTTTTCTAAACAAGAAACTTCAAAAGTTATGATAAGTTGAGAGGTACATAGAATGTGCATGTGCATGTGCATGTGGTCCATGGTAAGGTATGAAATACGTGTAATGAGTTTCTAGTGGGGCCCTCAACCATAAGTTCCCTAATAATGCACAATGATAGTGGTCGTAGGCTACTAGGCTGGGCTTGTTATGTTCCTGACCACGTGCAAGAATAGTAGTCACTGCGGTTTGCCACCCTATGTTCGGGTCATGCCGGGTTGTGATTGGTATCTGCAAATGCCCTTGAACCTTACATGAGAAAGTATCTACATGAATATGGATACGATTATGACAAATGTGGATATAAGTGTGAAATAAGCATAAAATGTGCATATGTATGATATAACAAATTGATAGGTTGACTTAAGTGGCATAACTCGGTGGTAAAAGAGTAAGGGTGATGCAGTAACAACCTTGCCTTTGAGTTGGGGCGTAGGAGTTCGATACCCTATATCAACTTCTCTCAGCTAAAAAGGTTTATACTGCTCTTGCAACGAGCTGTCAGCACCTTCAGAGCCTGAACCGATAGCTTTTCCGTTGCACTGCCAGAATGTGCCTGAAGGATCTGTATAGTATCTACAATTTGCAAAAAAGCATCCTTCTTATAAAAACTCATGTCAACCACTCAAAAAAGGAAGAAAAAACAAATATAGCTCCAAATTCTAGGGCAAACTAAAGATATGCAAGAGATTAACTATAAATAGAGACAGAACATCTTACAAGCTTGTGCCATTCTCATCATGACCGGCAATGAGAAGAGATACACCAAACAGCCTAGACTGTGCAAAGGGGTAAAACAACACTCGTTAAAATGCAACATCAATAGAATAAATAAAATCAATCAATCTGCAAAATCCAAAAAGTAAAAAATAAATATACATTAATTAAAAACAGAAGATACCGAGACACAAACAAAATAGTAGCCACTCCCTTCGCCCACTTTTACATAGTTGAAGAAATGTAGGTTGAATGTGCAATAAATCATATTAGAGTTTACCGTAGTATCCTAAATTTGGTAGTTGCAGCATTTAATGCATTCAGGCATTATGGTGATTAGTATAATGTTTGAAGGGTATATAAGTCAAAAGGCCAATTACTGCACGTTTGAGAACAAACATTTTAGGACACCCAAAAAAAGAGAAAATCAAGATAACTAAACTGGGACAGAGGAACAATAAAAATATATGAAAGCACCTACAACAAGGCTTGACTATTGTTCTAGTTGGAGTGACAGAAAATAGAAGATCCTAGGTAAGGTGAAACTAAGATGCTTGAGTTTGTGGAAAAGGAATACTCACTCTACACTCCATCATTTCAGCAAGAAATTGTAATATCCCACAACGGAAAAGTGGGAGAAACATTACCAAGATATAAGGTTTGAGAGGTAACAGACTTTGTAACTTAAGTTACCCATTTAAGGCCAGCGAGGATGATGAGCTTAGCGATTACCTAGTCAAGGATGGGAGGTTACAGACACATCTAGCTATTGTTTTTTCTAACAGCATTAACAACATAAAAGTAAGTAATCAATTGGCAGTACGAATAAAAAACGAAGGACTGCCATGCGTTAGTGAAAGACTTCTAACATTCTAATGGTCATGGTTATGTGAAGTATATCCAAGATGGTCACGCGAATACACCGGGAAATGCATGGAATCGCTTTCTTTTCTATTTTTTATAAGATCAAAAATTCAATCCTTAATATCCTAAATCATGTCATTAAGCAATTTAAAAAACAGACACGATACAATAAAATGGATACGTCGGCATAACTTTTCAAGAATTAACAAATCAGGAATTCAGAAAACTGAAAACTAGATGCTAACCATGGATTCCTCATCCCCTTCACCAAACCGCAAGGCAAGGTCACAAAGTGCTTGTGTAGTGGACTCCACAGTCATTGGCTCGCCATATGAGAATCTATGATTCTATAGGAAACCATCAAATAATTAAACTTCTGACAACCGCGTATAAAATAAAAACGAAACAGAGACAGTGTTACTGTATGTATACTTGAGTCTCAACTCGTGCATGTTCAACCAGAGTGCGGGCATCGGCAATTAAACCACTCATTGCACATCCAATATGCTCATCAATCTCCATTATCTTCTCCACACTGTTAGGCTCCTGTATGATCATTCCAAGCGTAGAAACAGGCTCAATATCAAGCATTTTTTATCATAACTTCATCAGCTTATATTTAAGACTCATGACCAAAACTGATTTTATAGAACTAGGGTACACGTAGTCCCTCCCCCTCCAGAAACTACATTTATGCAAATGCATAAAATCCAGAAGCCATTCATTGGTGGCATCAAGAAACATTTTCACTCCAACCTAACAGTCGTATATAACTGTATATTAACAAGAAGCAAGAGATGCCCCCCAAAAAAAGAAACCCAGATATTTCAAGTTAAGATTTTTTTTTTCCTTTTGGTTGCTCCTGAATCGAATTATTATGTATAGGCTTTAGAATAATCTTATTGCTTCATAATAAAGTTATTACAAGCAAGTGACCTCAAATGCACTAAGGCTAAATAAGAATAACAGTGAAAATCAGAAGAAAGGTGCATCAGTACCAAGAGTGGAGAGGTAATGCGCTTCTCAACAGCAAGAACAACTCCTTCCTTGGTCTTAACCCCAATTGCTGTTGAACCCAACTGTAACAATCACAATAAAAGTAATCAGAAGCCCAAGAGGTTTCCTCGTATGTAGCCAATGGCAACACAAACAAATACAGAGCACAAAAGAAATCCATCTTGTAAGCAAATGGAAAGGATAGAGATAGATGAATTATTACTTTAATGGCTTCAATGGCATATTCCACTTGAAACAAGCGGCCTTCAGGAGAAAATGTGTTTACTCCTCTATCGTACTCGGTCCTTATCAATTTAACCCAAACAAATTAGAAGCGCAATGTAGAAAAGAGCAGAACTATGTAATAAACCTAATATATTAACAAAGAAGAACAAACCCTAAATTACAATCCCCATAAAACGAGGAAGCAAAAAGAGGATTTACCTGGTGAGAAACATTTTTGATTTGAACACTTAAAAGCTTAAATCAAATCCTGCCCCAAAAAAAAAAAACAGCTCAATTCTTCAGAAACTGAAAGCGAAAAAGCACCCTAACACATAACGATGCTCCAAAAACACTGAAAATAAGTAGTTTTATCAATTTAATTTGACTGTATATAATGCGGCGGGTCTAAATCTTATGCAGGGAAGAAGAAGAAGAAGAAGAATCAGGAGCAATCTGCCGGAAAAGAAAATGACGGGTTAGTTTTTCTCTGCAATAGTGTCTACTGGCTTTTACGGGTTAGTATTTCAAGTTAAACTATGTTACACTCACGTTGTTTCGTATTTACCGAAAGAATAAAAAAAATAAAAATACAGTAAATTAATAAAAAAAACATAATTTAACTTGAAATATGGAAATATGGTCTGAAAAGTAGGTTCAAGTTACCGTAGGGCACCAAAGGTGGGAGTGAGACCTCTCCCAGCAAGATTTATTGTGCGATTTACATGTGCAATTAAAAGCTGCATTAAACTCCTTGTATCAAATTTGTTGGTCATCAGTATCGTTTGTTCCGAATCATTGGCACTATTCGGGAATCAGTAGTTGGGAATGTGTTTCATGTATATGGAATTCATTCTTTCCTAAAGGAAGTAGAAAGATGATCCTCTTATTTGTTAATCTAGAAACTAGTCGATCCACGGAGATAGCATTGGTTATGAACTAATTGATCACTAGTAGGTTAATATTAAATAATGATAAGAGGTAATGAAAAAGATTTACGGAAGCATTTCTACTTCATTTGTAGATAGTCTATGCATGGTTAGTCTATATAGAATGATTATATATATCAATGACACTCAATAATAAATTGATATATTGAGAATAAGAAACATATGCAATCGATATAGTTTGGTTTTGGATTTATAGTGGCATAATTTTTAAATTAATAAGTTGAATACAAATATTTTAGGGAGGTTCTCTCGGCACCCCAGTTTTTACCACTGATATCATTTACTCCAGGCACCACAAGAATATTTTATTATTTTCTTAATTCACACACCATGAAAAAATAAAATAATTATTTCTTTCATCATCATTTTCAAAAACACTCTTTTAATCGAATACTTAATAAAAACAATAATAACTACATCATCTTCTTCCCACCAACACATTCTATTCCCACAACCACCAACCACCATCAACCCACCACCCTAAATCCTCCCCTCTTCCCCCTTCTGCGCTTTTCACACCCACACCCCCATTTTTCCGGCTACCCCCGTTTTTCCGGCGTCCCTCCCAAACTACTCATATCTACCACCATTTCCCTCTCATTTGCTGAGTTTTTTCTTCCCTCACCCAGCTGCAAATTCGTCACCTAGCAGATCGGCTCCTCCTTTTTTTTTTTGTTCTTCTTCTACCATATGAGCCCCCTCTCACCTCCCACTAACAAACCAACCGCAAAAAAGCAGTTTTTGCACGAGGATATATGGCCGACGAGGAACCACATTTTTGTTGAAGCTTCTTGATTCGAAAATCATGGAGGAAGATGGTGGTATATTTTTTTTTTTTGCTGAAGCTTAATCAATGAGGGAGATGATGGTGGTGGGAAGAGATGGTGGTGGCGGGTTGGTGGGAAGAAGAGCTGCGATTTGGGGTGTGAGAGGAACCTAGGGTTTCCGAATCAGAAAAACTAGGGTTTGGACGGGAAAGAACAGAAATGAGAAAAGGGAGCAGGGAAGAAGAAGAAGGACGCAGAAAGGTAAGATTTTATTAATCAGTCCAGAATTATGTTCTTTACAACACACCCACTATTTATACTAGTCAACACCCTGTTACACAAAAGGAACGCATCCCTTAGGATCCTGACATCACTCCCTCCCTAAAGAGCTTCCTTGACCCCAAGGAAGATGGAAATCTGGAAATTGTTTCACAATATAGCTAGCATCCTCCCATGTCGCTTGATCTTCATACAGATTCATCCATTGCATAAGCCATTACACAACAGCAGTATTATTGCGTTTGATGGTACGAATATCCAGTATCTTTTGTGGGAAAATCACCATCTGCCCATCTTCAGTAGTCACTGGCAAGGCTGCGGAAGGTATCACATTAGCTCCAATGTACTTTTTGAGCATAGAAACGTGAAAGACGGGATGAATTCTAGCAGATTCAGGTAGCTGTAGTTGGTAGGCAGCAACATTGATCTTAGCCACGATCTTGTAAAGCCCAAAATATCTGGCAGAAAGCTTTAAGTTGCGTCTAAGAGCCACAGTGTTCTGTCTGTAAGGTTGGAGGTTGAGGAATACCAATTCTCCAACCTCAAATTCCTTCTCTCTTCTGTGCTTATCAACATAGAGCTTCATTCGAGACTGAGCCATAATGAGTTGATCTCTGAGTTCATGAAGTAGAGTCTGTTTCTGCTTCAAAAAAAAGGTCCACATCAGCAAATTGTGCTGGTGCAAAACTGCCCAAAGGTAGTGGCAGAGGAGTGTAGCCATAGAGTGCCTTAAAAGGGGTCAATTTGAGCGAGGTGTGGAAGTTGGTATTGTACCAATGTTCTGCTAAAGGCAACCATTTCCTCCACTGTTTGGGCCTTTGAAATGTCATACACCACAAGTACATTTCTAAACATTGGTTGACTCTCTCCGTTTTGCCATCCGTTTGAGGATGGTAAGCTGTGGAATATGAGAGTTTAACACCAGCCAAATGCATTAGGTGCCTCCAAAAGTCAGATGTAAAAGCTCTATCCCTATCACTGACAATACCCATAGGCATGCCATGGAGCCGATAGACCTCTGAAAAGAATGCAGCAGCCACTATCTCAGCAGTATAGCCCTGTTCCAGGGCAATAAAATGGATGAATTTGGTGAGCTTGTCCACCACAACCATAATGACTTCCTTGCCCTCAGATTTAGGAAGTCCATCGATTAAATCCATTCTAATCTGAGACCAGGCCTGGGTGGGAACAGAAAGTGGTTGGAGCAATCCCTAGGGCTTGTCGTGGTCAATTTTACATTGCTGGCATGTGATGCATTGCTTCACCATTTCTTGCACCCCTTTTTTCATGTGGGGCCAGTAGCCTTTTCAATCTGCTGTAATAGGCTCTAATGCCAGAGTGACCACCCAATGGTGAGTCATGTAACTGATGCAAGAGTTTATCCCGTAAGTTTCCATTGGATCCCACATTATTCCTTCCCTTATATTTGATTATGCCATGTTGAATAGTATAATAGGGATCAGGGGTGGTTGATATCATCAAAGCCCTGAACCTATCTTCCACATGTGAATCCCCTTTAAAACTGGATAAAACAATCCATATCCATGTGGGCAGGACAATGGTCATGACACAGAGAGTCCCCTGATCATGGTTCTGTCTAGAAAGGGCATCTGCTACAATGTTTTCACTGCCATTTTTGTACTCAATAGAGAAATCCAAACCCATAAGTTTGGTCACACCCTTCTGCTACAAGGTAGTGGTAGCCTTCTGATCAAGTAAGAATTTGAGAGACTGCTGATCAGTCATAATAATGAAGTGTCTACCCTGCACATACTGCCTCCATTTATTAATAGCCATCAAAACTGCCAATAACTCCTTCTCATAGATAGAGAGCCCTAACTCCTTGGAGTTGAAAGCTCTACTCAAATAGGCAATAGGTTTCATGCATTGTACCAGCACTGCTCCTAAACCCTTTGTGCAAGCATCTGTCTCTATACGAAAGGGCAGTTCAAAATCTGGTAAGGACAGGACTGGATACCGACTCATGGCTAACTTCAATTGTTGGAAAGCATGTCCAGCCACCTGTGACCACTGAAACTTGTCCTTTTTAAGCAAGTCAGTCAAGGGTCTGGCCATTATACCATACTTAGGCACAAACCTCCTATAAAAACCTGTTAAGCCCAGAAATCCCCTCAATTCATGGTTTTGGGGCTTGGCCAATCTGTCATGGCTTTGATCTTATTAGGATCAGCAAATACCTCTCATTCCTTGATGATGTGCTCCAATTATTCCACTTGCTGCTGTCCAAAAGAACACTTGGATGACTTGGCGAAGAACTTGTGTTGCCTGAGTGCACCCAAGACTTCCCTCAAATGGGCAATGTGAGTCTGTATGTCAAGGCTAAACACCAGAATGTCATCAAAAAAGACTAGCACAAATCTTCTAAGATAAGGAGCTAGCAACTCATTCATATTCTTCTGGAACGTAGCAGAGGCATTGGTAAGGCCAAATGGAATTACTCTAAATTCAAAGTGACCATGGTGAGTCACAAATGCAGTCTTGGGGATATCTTGCTCCTTCATCAGGATCTGATGGAATCCTGATCTGAGATCAATCTTAGTGAATATCATGGCCTTCCCCAACTCATCTAGCAGCTCATCAATAATAAGAATGGGATATATGTCCTTAATAGTCAAGTCATTAAGCTTCCTGTAGTCCACACAGCACCTCCAGGTGCCATCCTTCTTTTTAACCAACAGAAGTGGTGAAGAAAAATGGCTATGGATGTGCTGCACTATGCCTTGCTGTATCATGTCATCTACTAATTGTTTTATCTCATCTTTCTGGTGATGTGCATATCTGTAAGGCTTCAATTTAACAGGGCATGTGCCTTCCTTGAGCTCAATAGAGTGCTCACACTCCCTGGCAGGTGGTAATCTTGTAGGCACTGAGAACACATCTTGGAACTCTTGAAGGATAGGTACCAATTCAGCAGGAATTTCATTGGATTCATGTGCCTGTATAAGGTTTAGGCAGCCTAATAATCCACAGGCCCATTGTCTAAGTCCCTTGGCTAACCTTTTACAACTCACTATTTTGAGCTGAGCCTCCTCCTTGGAACTCTGCAATCTAACTTGCTGACCATCCTTCTGAAATGTCATCTCCATTTTCTTGAAATCAAACATCATAGGGCTGTGGTTGGACATCCAATCCACACCCAAAGCCATATCACAGCCCCTCAACTTAATAAGCCTGGTGTCATGCTAAAATTGTAGATTCTGCATGGTCCAGGACAAGTTTGGGCAGAACCATTCTCTGACAATTTGATTACCATCATTTCTGTAATTGTCATTGGTGGGTGGTTCCATTAAACAACCAAGCTCCTTGGCGATTGTTGAGTGCAGGAAGGTATGTGAAGCTCAGCTTATCTATTAAGATGGATACATGCCTCTTCCAATAACTCATTTAATTTTGAGAGTGTGAGGCATCCCTTAGACCACACGAGGGTGTGTAAGGGACAAGCCCGAGTGTCTTCATTTGATTCTTCTCCTCCAACACAATTGGGATCGGTATTCTCGGACACCAATTCACCCCCTTCATCCTCATCTGCTAGCATAACATGAATGTGTTTTTGTTTGCATTTGTGCCATGGAGTGTACTTCTCATCACACTTGAAGCACAATCATTTGGCCCTCTTGTCTTGTAAGTCCTTTGGAGTGATAGCGTTTTGCAAAATAGGTTTGCTCTCCAACTGGTACGGTGTATGGTCCAACAAAGGTGGTTTTTCTAGTGCCTTGATTGGAAGGGAGGAGACCCTAGTCTGCCCCATCCAAGGAATAGTCCTAGGTGCAGTCACATTGCGTAATGGTGGAGAACATCCTCACGGCACTGGCGCCTCAATAACTTCTAATATGTCCACTGAGCCGTCAAACATACCATGGACTTAATCTCTTGTTTCAATCCTCTGATAAAACAATCAATGAAGTATCTCTCCGTTAGGGTAGGATCTTGGATTTCTACCAAACTCCTCAAATCTTTGAACTTAGTGAGATAATCTTCCACAGAGCCTTTTTGAGCTAACTGGTATAACTCATCAACTGCAGCAGCTAGGGAACTGGAACCAAATCTCTTCATAACTTCCTCTTTCAGCGAAAACCAGTCCATAGTTGGATGTTTCAACCTCAAACTCCCAAACCAAATATCAGCTTTTTCTCTAAAGTAAACCTCAGCAATTCCTACCTTCTGATCATCAGCAATATCATGTAACTGAAAATATCTTTCTGTCCTCCTAATCCAGTCTTTAGGAGTTTCCCCTTCGAACAATGGAAAATCAATCTTTGGAACCTTGATAATGTCGGTTCTAGGTGGTTTAGCAAGCTGTGTATAGTGACAAGGTGTGGGAAGAAGGCCATCACCTGTGTGTGAAGAAGTTCCCCCACTTTGACTATGCGTCACAGGTGTTTGATGAATTGTCTCACTGACCTTCTCATGTTTTTGAATCTTTGCCTCTATCATAGCTCTCCGATGGAATATGTGCGTGGATGCATGAAGGAGTAAGAAATGAAGCATGTACCGTGGTCTGTAGATCATCTAACCTGGATCGGAATGCTTTATCTCGATCCTCAATCATCAAATGCATACCTCAAAGATTTTCTTCGAGCTTATTCTATTTTAGTATAAGTTCTTCCATATTCTTCGCACGTGTGGCAGACATAGATTACACAGTCGGAGAATCGATGGCTCTGATACCAGATGAGAGGAACCTAGAGTTTCCGAATCAGAAAAACTAGGGTTTGGACGGGAAAGAATGGAAATGAGAAAAAGGAACAGGGAAGAAGAAAAAGGACGCAGAAAGGTAAGATTTTATTAATCAGTCAAGAATTATGTTCTTTACAACACACCCACTATTTATACTAGTCAACACCCTGTTACACAAAAGGAATGCATCCCTTACGATCTTGACAGGGTCTTGATTTACAACATGGAAGTTGGTGGCTGAGAGAGGAGGAAGAAAGCGCGGTTTGGGGTGGGTGGGGAGGAGGAAGGGGTGGTTTGCTTTTCAAAGGGAAGGGGGTGGCTGGAAGTTGGAATAATTAGGGTTTTGGTTAGAAGATGAGGGGGATAATTTGTATTTACAATAATTGTGGGAGAAAAAAAATCACGAAAATGTATGGGGACTTAAATGTAGTTATGTCATATTTGTTTTTTTATAAGGTGCATGAAGTAAATTTGTGGTGTGTATAAGTAAAAAAAAATCAAAAAAAAGGTGACGGAAATAAAAACGGGGTGCCGATAGAACATCGCATATTTTATTCAATAAATATTCAATTTATTAGAGCAACTGCTGTTAAAGTAAAATAATATTATTGTGGTTAAGTGTCATTAATTTTAATTATAAAAATCTGGAATACCTTATGATTCTCATTAATGTAATAGTTGTAAAGTTTTTTTTTTTAGGAAAAATTGTTGTAAATTTGGTGAATGTATAATAAATTGGAGGTAAAAAGAAAAAAAAAATGTAATAAATGCCCATTTATATTATAAATTGATTTATATTATGATACAAATTCAAAACGTTACGAATTTGTATTTTGGTTAAAAATCATGAAAATCATTTCTCATGATAATGAGATACGTGGAAAAGCGAGATGAGTGATATCATACGTAAAAATGTAAGTTCTTTTAGACTTTTTTAGTTTTGTCAAAATGTAAGTTCGTTTACTGGCCAAATAAAACATTTATTACATCTTTTTCCTTACATCATCATTTATTATTTCTTTCAACCGCTTTTTATTATTTTGCATTAATACAAATGAAGGTCATTTTAGTCTTTTAATTAAAATTAATGACAATATGAAATTTAACAAAATTTCTTAATATGTGTGAAAAAATCTAAAATAACTTATATTTTGAGACGGAGGTAGTAATTATTATGCCCCAAAACATTAAACAAATCAAAATCATACCCCCACCACACCACATCAAGTCAACCGGCCCCTCCAATTGGAATGATGGACAAGGTGTATATGCTTATACCAACGCATAATAGCATCTCATACTCTTAATCACATAATTAAATTATTTGAAGATAATGTAATCTCGATCAATTGCAATGGAACCCACCAATAAACTAAAAAAAAAAAGAAAGTTTTCTTTTCTTCGTTGATAATGCGCATTACGTCGTTTTTTTTCAGACCTATCCAATCAACTTAACGTATAATAACACTCAAGTTTTCACATTAAACCCACTCATCCAAAGGAATCAATACAATAATGACAATACTATTGTACCGTAACATAACATTGTGTTAATTTAGCAATTTGTTGCAATGAGTTCACTAGAATTTAAATTTGTATTTTTAACAACAAAAATATATCGTTTTATTCTTATAAAAAAATCTTACGATCATGGTGGGGTCGTGAAACTTCGAAAAGATGAGATCACTTTTGGCCAGTATAAAGCGGTCGCGACAAAATGATTACAATCCATTTTATATCGTTCGTTATTATGTATGATAAATTAATTGATCTGAGTCTTGCGCGTGATCGATCGTGGCGTGTGTATGATCAGGGCGTCATCGTGTGGCACTCCTGAAACTTTTGGGCCCACCTAGATTTACGCCCACTATTGGGTCCCTTGCCCGGCTGGCAGTAGGCATTCTGACTTCGTTCCGTCATCCTCGAGCTCGAGGTTATTGGCTCGGTTTTGATTCGAGACTCAGCAAGTATTATTTCAACTCGGTACATGATGCCCGTAGCTCCAGACAGCAGCCCCCCATGCGGGATTCCTATATAAACGACCCAGTATCCTCGTAAAAATAACTACGTTAACACTTAAGTGACTTGATTAAACAATTAGTTTGGCGGCGTCATGATCTGAATTGTATACTTATAAATCATCATCATAACCGTTAAATTACATAAAGGATTTAAATTACCGAAATTATCTGGGACGATTTCCAAACATCGTCGTCGATCTGTATAATTTATGTTATGATAATTAAGTGTGGTAAGCAATGAAAGAGACGGATATCAAACAATTTGATAATGATAAATAATAATACCATGTTTTGTCATGTTGCTTTTTAAGACAGGAATGCTCCATAGTCTCCATAATAATACATAGATTTGGCAGTTTTCTCGGTTTCCTGCTTCCTCATCTTACTTAGCTTCAATTCATTCCAATTTTGATCAAAGTTCTTTTTTTTTTCTTTTTAAATTTTCATATGGCTGTTACATCTGCTTTAAAGTACTACTGCTATGGAGTTTCTCCTGAACTGGTAATCAAGAAATCGACGACATCATCCCGAAGAAGACCCATGATGATGAAAACCATATCAATGATGAATAGTAATCATCCAAAATCAATCACTAGTTTGATCAAATTGCCTTGTACAAAATCCAAGGTATATATTTTACACATCACATTCAATTCGATCTCTCTGTATTCTCACTTGTGCGCATATCGATTGCTGTTTACTATGTTTGTTTTTGTCTGAATTAGGTGTTTGAAGATCAATCCAAAGGATTGTTTGTTATAGAGAGGAAAATGGAGAGATAACCTGTGAAGGCATCGATGAAGGTCCTCGTTTTCATCATAACTGTTCAACTACTGCTACTACTCAAACTACAAGGTAGTATATCTTTATCTTTTTTTCTTCTTCTTACGATTTATCCGGTATTTAATTGCCTATTCGGATCCGACTAATCTAGATATCTAGTCGGGTAATGATTATTCAAAGATTTCTAAATAGGGAGTCTCTACTGCATCTTCTTCTGATCAGAGACCAGAGATCAGAAACCGTTAAATGTATGTCATGTGTTACATGTCGGTCTTTCAATGATGTTGTGTAAACAAACAGATACACATCAATCGTATGACAACGAGTCTGTATTGCATCAGACCGTTAGATGGTGTCGTTTTAATTATACATTAATTTGTGATCAAAATATGATTATTTACAGAGATGCAGAGATGGTTGACCTTCTACAAAGATGTTGGCCTCATATTGCTGACAAGGCTAAATTCAATTAGCATTTAGCAGCCATGGATTCAAGATTGTTTGAAATAATGGCGAAAAAAAGATGTCGAGTTTCTCTGCAATTTCTTACAAGCTGTATGTGATAATTAATCATCAAACACAGAAAACTGAATTTTGCAGAAACTTTCTTGCTAATGTCAATTGATTTTTCTGGCAAATTCATATGGAAATCGATTCGTTACAGGCGCATTTTCGAGCATTAATGTGCATATGTATTTCAAGTATATTCATGTAATATATTCTACTACTGGTGCTTCATTAGTGAAGCCAAAATAAAATGACTCTTTATAATAATTGAGCTGAAATTTTTACCATCATAATGTTCATGTGGGAAGAAATCATTGTTTTTATATTATATTTATCTTCCTTTCTTTTACTTTATATTTAAAACAGTTCTGAAACGTGAAATTGTGATGCAGAGCGTTCACAATCCGAAAAACAATTTTTACAAATTATTCCCCGCATTGAAAACGCCTGCAACATGATTTGCCTTACCCCCAACCACCCACCCCAAAAAAAAAAACAACAGTTTTTAATGTCTCATAAACCAATAGCAATGTCTATGCAAATAATATAAAATGACCTGATTGTGCGATACTCAAATCCATCAAGTGTTTGCAGCCGGAATGTTTGATTTAGTGTTTACATTGCTACTCTAAAATCAAAATCTTAAGAACTTGATCATTTTGAACATGCATTTCACCAACTTTGTAAATAACTCATTCATGCATGCTTGCAGTTTTGAATATCGAGTTCTTATCCCAGGAAAGAAGCGTTAAATCGTATAATACTAAATAAATTCATATTATACGTAAGCATCTACTACGTCGTATCGAGTTTAGCAAACGGAAGCTAAAAAGACTCGGCAAGCATCATAAATGCGTCAAAGAATTAGACTAAAACTCAATGAAGATAGAAAGGTTTCCTTACAACAACAAGGTGGCTTACAACATACGATGTCCAAAACAAAAGTAAAACAACAAACCCTACAAAGCCTTAAAGTAAGTACAACGCTTGTCTTGATATTGAAATAACAACATAGTTTGATACATCTTATAATAAATGAAAAAGAAAACATCAAGTGAAACTTGGACTCAAACATCGTCCCCAAAGTCGTCATCCATCACATGCTCATTTGTTACTTCTCACCCCAAAAGCATACAACAAAACATGCAATTGAGGTAAAGTACAAAGTACTTAGCAAGAGTAAAAGCTAAAGTATAATTAAGTCTTACGGTAAATGTTCATTAGTTATTATCGATTATCTTTAAAATAAAGCAAGTGAGTCGGTCTAACGTCGTATTCTCCGAAAATTATCGTCCACGTACAATCCAAGTGTCCTACACTTGATGAGCGAGATCTATTACTATATTCATAAGATAGATTCCATCCAATACGTATTAGTCTAACCACGTCTTATTAATATCCCATTTAATAATACATATGACTAAAGATATTTAAAAATTAAACTATTTCTTTGTGAGCCAAAATCTCATCAACCATAATCATCATTCGAATTCTATCACGGTTTAATCCTTGAGGCGTTATTATATTGAATATTATAATTGGTTTGCTATTTAAACAATATATAATAACATAATTGTCATTTGTTATATGTATAAATATAAAAGTATAGTAGAAATGATCATTCACTCGGTCGGATCAGATTCAATCGAATTGGGTTAGAGACCTTACTGTAACAACAACTTTGGGTAAAGCGATTGGCACATCCCGCATGGCCATTAGGATCACGATATTCTTGTAATACATCATATTGGGAGCGACATGGGTAATAATCAATCATACATCCAAATACAAACCGTGAGTCGATCGTGAGTGCTCTTGTAATACATTGCGGTATATATATTTAGTGAGTAAAGCACACGGGAACATATGAAACACATAAGATCTTTGTTTAAAGCCATATCTACGTGAGCATACAAAGGTCATAACAACACCGAACTATCATCCTATGTCCACTTTACTCGTAACCAAAAGCCCATCACAACTTATAGGAAAGTAACTTGAAAACAAAATAGCGGCTTTAATACATGAATGCAACCTTCTTCCCTGCAACATGGTCACCTCCGGGATCGGGGTTGTAAAATTCAACGTGGACACGTCTAGGACTGAGACTTCTACGACTATGGGAATTATTTTCCGCAATAATCTCGGTCAAATTTTGAAGGCAGCTTCCTACCATGGAGAAGGTGGTTATGACGTTAAGAGTTTGAAGTTCATGGCTATCTATCATGATCTATGACGATACTGGGTTTCACCCCTCCACGTGTCGTCTTGTAGTTGGTCCCTAGAGTGCGAATGAGTAACAAGTTGTACATGTCGATTTCCAGACTCGTGGCTATGATAATCGACCGTCGAGCAGTGTAGGACAAGGGTCCCAGAGTCGAGTACCGCAAGTCGGTTGCATCGACATCGAGGGCGAGTCGCACCAAATATCAAGGCCCGTTAACGATTGTGATAACTTGGGTAAGGTCAAGGCCCATTAAGGTAAATATGACAATAGCTCAAACCGACTTAATATTAGGGTTAAGGCATGTGTTGTCATTATAAATCTGGCATTCGAGGAACTACGTAAAGGCTTGATTCTGGATAATGACGAGATCGTAAGCGATCTAAGATAAACTCTTGACTTCGGCCATGCCGAATCATAAAACCCCTCTTTAGACATTAGGGTTTTGGGTGTTCATCAACTAGATCGACATAGGCCGGATAAATTAGGTGACACAATTTGTCATCGTCAATCTAAAAGAAGCAAAAACGACACATAAATATGATTATTGAAAGCGACTCTCTTACTTCCATTCAAGCTCTCTACGGTCTCCCTCTCAAAACCTTGCGTCCAATAGATGCCTTATTATGAAACGACTTAGACCTCGGCTTTATTTATTTTTTGTTAAGCGTAATGGTAACTTTCCGACTCATTTGCTTACTCAGAGTATTGGGCATTTATTCCCCACCCTCAAGACTCGTTGCCTATGCATGAAAATCATGTTTCCCAGAGTAAATCTTGTGGTAATTGCTTGGAGATTAGGATATAGTGAAGACATATGTGTTTCTTTTTAATTATCTTAAAAAAAAATCATGTTTCCCATGTTAGGAAAAGGAAAAAAATCGTTTTACATTGCCAAGACGTGAATGACGATTAGGTGGAGTAGTGCATTGTGTGTCATTCATTTTATTGACACGCGCCCGACAAGCCCCGACACGTGTCGGAAGCGTGTCGCTCAATTAAACTAATGTTAAATTCAAATTTTGAATTCCAACACAGGCGACAGCATTAGAACCCTGGCGTGACGCGTTGAGGGCACGCGCGAGGACACGTTAGGGACACGCGAGAGACAGCGGCCGGGACACGGCGAGACACTCGAGAGACACGGGCGGAGACAGCGAGGGACCACACAAGAGACACACAGCGAGGGGTAGCGCGAGAGGCCTATTGACGGCGGAGACAGCGTTGAGAGACATTGCGAGAATCTGATCGTAAATCATATGAATTAATTAACACTACGTCTTATGTTTTTTAATATATATATTAATATACATATATATATATATATATATATATATATATATATATATATATATATATAAAAGCGATGTCGACAACGTGTCGTCTTCAAATTCGAAAATAACGCAGGTATGGCAGGTGTGTAAATAAGTGTATCGTCTTGCCGATTAAATAAAGTGTCGTGTCAGTCTTCCATAGCCCTAAAGTAGAACTTGAAATAAACCTTTTCCTGGCCTTTTCCTTCCTAACAATCTCCTCTAAACATAAACAATATCACTAATCCCTAATTACTCCATTGATATTAAAAGCAAATCTTGAGCAATCACCAGATTCTCTGAGGACCATACCGGAGTTTGGGCACCACACAGATTCCCATCTTTTATATAAAAGGGCGAGCAAATGTGGAATAGATCAGCGTCTTTCATCCGCGATAGGCAACAAGACGACGCCGTAAATAAGGCCGAGAGCCGCCTTCTTTCTCCTACAGCTACTCAATCGTCCATGGCGGAAGCTCTGCAGCAAAACCCTACAATGTCTGCTTACTATCAGACTCGAGCGGCTCATCACGGCGTTGTTACAAGCGACTGGCTTGCTCAGGCTCATCAAGCTGCTGTTGGTCACCATCCTGAGGATGCGGTCTCTGAGGCTACTAAGATTAATAGGTCTGAAGGTGAGTCAGGGAAGCCGTTTAGTGTGATTGATGAGTTTAATAGTTGGCGGAATCAACCGGACTTGGCGGAGGCTGTGGCGGCTATTAGGGCTTTGGCATCTGTTATTCGGTCTAGCGACGCAACAACGATGATGGAGCTCGAAAAAGAGCTCAATAAAGCCTCGGATTCTCTCAAAGTAATGCTTATTTACTATTTGCATTCACTAATTCGTTTTTTACTTTTTATTCGGCACTTTCATCTTCATTTTCCTGACTGTTGAAACATATCATTTCAATATGTATGTTTCAAGCTCACTTCTATCGTCAATGTGCTTTAATAATAATATGTGGAGGCTGTGGAATATTTTTTTGATACATATTAACAAGAAAATAGAAGAAAAATCATCACTTTGAAAATGCTCTGCTCCATTGAGATTCCTAGCTCTAGCTTGAATTACTATGGGTCCTGGTGGTTGTATGAATGACTTATAATTGATTTCAGTCATGGGATACAACCTCCATATCCTTGACAGCTGGATGTGATCTTTTCATGCGTTATGTTACAAGAACTTCAGCTTTGGAGTACGAGGACTTCAATTCTGCTAAGTCCCGCCTTCTGGAACGGGCAGAGAAGTTTGGGGAGATATCTTACAAGGTACATGTTCCTGATAGCTTACAGTTACACAATGAACTTGTTCTGGCAGTTAAGTTGTTTTTATTTTTACCTTTCTAGAAATTTATTAGAATAATCTTTCAACATCTTTTGGACAGGCTAGGAAAATAATTGCAATGCTTAGTCAGGATTTTATATTTGATGGCTGCACTATATTGGTGCATGGTTTTTCCAGAGTGGTACTGGAAGTTATCAAAACAGCTGCACAAAACAGGAAGCTTTTCCGTGTGTTATGCACAGGTATGTGTGTTTAGTTTCTTGTTTTTCCATAATATCTTATTTGGTAAGTTACGGCATGCTCTGCTTGATCCACAATTGGATTCCATAAAGCTGCAACTTGTGTGGATCACATGCCCTGTACTTAAGAATGTTAGCTTTTGAAGTTTACTCGAATAATGATGTTGTGCTATTCTTTTAGTCAATTTTTAGTCAGTGAGTCGTATTCATGCTTTTGATTTTATCTGGGGATATGCAGAAGGAAGGCCTGATAGAACTGGATTACGACTGTCAAATGAGCTAGCCAAGCTTGATGTCCCGGTGAAGCTTTTAATAGACTCTGCTGTGGCATATAGCATGGATGAAGTTGACATGGTATTTGTCGGAGCAGATGGAGTGGTTGAAAGTGGCGGCATAATCAATATGATGGGAACTTACCAAATTGCATTAGTTGCTAAGAGCATGAACAAACCAGTATATGTGGCTGCTGAAAGTTATAAGGTATGTTGTCAATGAAATTTTCTAATTTAAACACTTTGATCTGAACAACAAAACTGTACTTGCAACTAGTCATTTGTTATGGTACTTACGTATTTTATTTAGGGATTCTTAGGTGAAGAGCCTCTGTAATGTTTTGGCGTTTTTACATACATTCATTCATACAACGATGTGCTCTGCAATAGGGACTCTCCTTATAAGAATTTCCCGGTTTTTGTTTGGCCAACTCCGGGCCACGTAAATTAATCTGTTTCTGATCCCACGTGCTGCAGTTTGCTCGGTTATATCCGTTAGACCAGAAAGACATGGTTCCAGCCTTGCGGCCAATAGAATTTGGAGTGCCCATACCATCAAAAGTGGAGGTTGAAACATCTGCACGCGCGATTATACACCACATAATACCTAACCTTACTCTTTACAGATTTGGGTGTTCTAACTCCTTCTGTAGTAAGTGATGAGCTCATACAGCTTTACTTATGATAAAGGGGATTTCGTGCCATTGTTGAAGTCTTTTTTGTATATGGCAAGTTATCGCGTATTTTTTTTCTGGAAAGCAAGATACATTTCTTCTTCTTGAGCCTCTGTCCGATGACAGCTGTCTACTTAGGGGTGTTGACATGAATGCCTTGAATCGATACTTAGTCCATTTAGTCTGGGACTAGTGGTTTTTTGCTTTTTAAACGGTGTTTGGACTTTGGACAATGTTCTTCCAGAAATCAATTTTGTCTATTGTGAAGTTTCTTATCTGTATCTGATTTCTGAGGTTTCATCTGATTTTGATTTAGAATTTGCTGCTTAAAACTATTTTCAGACTGTTGTCTTTGCTTCTAAATTATTACACATTATATCCCCTAATTGTAATGAATAATATCCTGCCGTGATTACTCTCAATATTTCTTGATCGACCAGGTTCTTAGAATAATATGACCGAGGAATTTATAAATAGTAGAAACTTGATATCTTTATTTATTATAACAATCTTCAAGCATACAATATTTAAATCTTATATAAACATTACAAACTACAATCTAAAAAGATGTAACCCTCATCAGGAGTCACTCCATCTCCGATCCATGGGTGTATGGAGATGTAAATCTGGGTCACCAGTAAACTTAAACATAAGCTACAATCTAAATCCTCACAAAGAGGTTTACTCACTAGACATTATTGAAAGCTGGGGAATGGGGATTGTGATTTTTCGATGTCTTACAAATGAAGTGAACTTATAAACTTTATAGATGAAGGAAGAAAATTCTATGATTACATAGTAAATCATTCTTGGCGTTTCTACTGGCCCATTTATTAAAGTGTGTAGTTTTTTAATGTATATCATCTCTTTCATTATTAAAGTTTTAATCAGGTGTAAGGCGTGATGATGACCCGTCTTTTCTTTTCTTTGCAAGTGGTAGGGTCATGCCTCGTCTTGCGTGGAGGAATTGTTTTTTTTTATGAGTGGTGAGGGGCCAGGGGCGTCTTATCGTTTGTATTAAACTTTAGACTTTTGAAGGCTTTTGAATGTTTAGCGAGTTTTAAATGCTTTATCTTGCAGAATAAATCGTTTGTCAATTCTTGAGCAACTTTCTCAAATCGAAGAACCATCTTTGTATTTTCATCTTGAATTTTCTTGAAAAATTTGGAAATCATCAAAATATGAGAGTTTTGATAATTTACTTTGATTTTTGAATCATCATTGATAGTAAGCAATTTATCAACAATAATTCCGAACCTTGAAATGTTAATTTCTTCAACATCACAAATTTCTAAACCAGGACTCATGCGCACCTTTGAAGTCTGTAAGTTGTTTTGTTTTTGCTATACCGATCTACTGTGAAATGATAAGGTATTTGAATCCTATCAATCCCTCACGCAAAGCTGCTATGAATTTTGAGGAAAATAGCTCGTGCAGCTGCTTTTTGTGACTTTAGATCTAAAATTTTTAATCGCTTTTTAATTTCTTAGGAATAAGGAAATTTCGGAAGATTTACTAGGATAAATAGTCTAACTAATCCATAAGAAAATGCTTCAAATACCATTTATGGGTTAGCACCTTCATGAAGTTAAACAAACTAACATTGTTCGTTTATGCATTTGTGAAGAACTTTTCTTTGATAAAGTTTTTACACTTGCTTTTCTTGCATATTTGAAAGATAAGATAATCCTTCAAAATCTAACTTAGGAGTATTTTGTTTTCAATCTTTTAGGAGATTTGGAGTTCTTCAAGGAAACCATGAGAGCTAGGTTTCTTTTGGATTTAAAATTTCTTTGAAAGTTGTTACCTTCAAAAATCGAGTTCAATATCAATTTTGGAGAAGATATCATATGTTCTACGACAAATATATCTTTGCAACTTTGGCTTGATGAGAGTTTGAGTCTCTTATGTTTTACACGAGAAATTCCTTTTAATTGCTTTTTGACCAACTTCCATGATGTATAAATTCTGCAAAAGGACCATTGTATACAACATAATAATAATCATTAGATTTTGGTGTTGAATAGCCTTATCGATTTGCTAATCTTTGAAGTTTGAATTCGATTTTATCAAGACACGAAATGTCTTGAGTATTTGATCTAAAACACGAGATAAAATCTGTGAAACAACAAATTGTTAGATGTTTGTACATCTTTTACATCTTTTTCAAGATCTTTAGGAATCATGGGTTGATGATTATTTACCGATTGCCGTTTGCACGGAATAACTAATATTTATTTGCTATTATTTAGAAACAAGGAATATTAGTTTCCTTTTGTTGTTCGTTAGATGTGCGATTCTAATAAACTAATTCGATATCTCAGAACATTAAGTTCTAGATTCATCGTCTTTTCTTTTAATTTTTGCAATTTTTCCATCTTAATGGAAACCTGTAGGGGTAATTAACCTCTGAATTCACAAAGAATTCTTGTACCTGTAAGGATAAGTAATCCCTGAGTTTTACACTCTATTCTCCACATGGAGATTTTGCCATAAGCTTTCTTAACACCAAATTCACGAGTTAGAAAATCAATGAAATATATTTTATCTCTGCAATGTGCTCGACATCAAGGAATATCTTAACAATACATTTGACATCTAACAAGTCTACCTTGTTTATTGTCACCTTTTAAAATAATTTTTAAAAAGTAGGTAAAGTTTTATTATACATCTAATAAGAAACTTAACGAGGAGTAAGATAAAGCGCTAAAATTTTTAATG
>CM047813.1:99170434-99334519 GCA_026214975.1 Gentiana macrophylla
TTTTTTCCATTGCTTCAGGTTACTATGGTGAGTGGGGAAAAGAGGAGGGTACATGGAAGTTACTGGTTTTAGTCCTGAGATACGTGAAACAGATATACAAAGTGGTTTCACAATGTTTGTTCAAACATTTCTGGCAGATTCTGCAAGTCTTGTCATGAATCCTCCAAAGGTTGGTGTCATCCTTTAATATTTTGTATTCCGCAAGTTGAACTGAAACCAGAAGTCCATTTGTACCACTGCTGCAAACAGCTAGCCTGCCTTTAATAAAGAGTTTGTATTTTGTTTTGTTGTGATTGGTGTGGTATTGTTTGTCAAGCAACTTCACCAATTTTAGGCCATAAATGCAATATTTGTGATATTAGATAGGCCAGTGGTGGTGTTTTGTGTGAAAATTTATGATGTGAAATCTAATTTTCTAAAGCTGTGAAATATAGTCTTTTTCAATGTCAATGGAGAATGGGGCAAAGCAAAGATTTAGTTTTTCTTTATTCATGCAGGTGGGAGATGAATCGTATGACTCGTATATCTCGGAAAGGGGCGGTATACTCTCATCTTTAAAAAGACGGCAAAGGTGAGTTGCTGACTTGCCAAGTGAGGTGAAGCTGTTAGTACTTAGATAATAATAAAAATGGGCGCTTTTAGTGGCACCACACCAAATCTATCATTGTGGCATCCATCTCGGTAACAACCGACTTTTCCAATCGTCAATTTTAGACCTAAGAATTGATTTTCCCACTTTATCAATTCACAAATCGACTAGGTGAAAGTCTAATTTCAGCTCTTGAAAGAGTCGATTGTTTTCGATGTGCCACGGTAAAATTAAAACACATTCTGATGTTGCTAAAACTCCCAGAATGATAGAGCAGGTGGGATGCACAACATACAAAAACCTCGCACACCTTTTAGGATGTTGAATGCTATAGAAAGGTTCGTAGAATGTTTGATAAATGACTAAATAGGTTTCTTCTATGATTCAAGCTTTAGCTTTATTGTGCAGTTATGGTTACTACTTCTACATTATCTGTTTTCGAGCTTATTGTTTTAAAATTTGTATGAATAATAGACGCTTGAAGATGCCTTCAACAGTTTAGAGGGAGTGACATGCAACAGAGCAGAAGGGGCCATGTATCTCTTCCTCGTATTCAACTGCCTAAGAAAGCAATAGAAGCTGCCAAAGCCGTAAAGACCGCCCCCCAGATGCTTTCTATGCTCGCTGCCTTCTTAATGCTACTGGAATCGTAGTTGTTCCTGGCTCTGGATTTGGCCAGGTGAGCATATTTTTCCATACAATAAATAAACAGACTTCTTACAAACTGATTAATAGTCTTATAAACCGACTCTTAAAAAGTAGAATGTACATGATCAACTTTTCAAAAGTCGGTTCTTTTGTCTGGTGTCTAGATAAGAGGGGATGGACTTAGGACACGGATTCTAAACGCTTGCTACAATGCTACGTGATGACAGGTACAAGGAACATGGCATATCAGATACACTATACTACCTCAAGAAGAGAAGATACCAGCCATTGTAAACCGCCTAACAGAGTTTCACAAGGGATTCATGGATGAGTTCCGTGACTGAAGTTCCTCCTCCTCGGGTTTTTACTGAGTATATGCACACTATAATACATGTGGAAAGTATCTCGAATGGAAAAGAAAAAAAAAAAACATTAAGTTTTTTTGGAAGAGTTTTTGTGTTATGAAAATTTAGCTTGGACTAAAATTCTTTGCAGTATATGACTTCACCTTTTTGAGGTAATGTATCGGCTTAAGGGGCCGTCTTATTTTGATGGATTACATAATATGCCTTTTAACTTTGGAACAGGCTCTCTTCCTTTTGTAGTAAGGAAGTTTGAATGAGAATGTTTTACTTGCAATGGAAGACCATTTTTTATTGGATTTGCTTTACTTGGGTTAATACTTATAGTTAATGTTATACACATATACGTAATCCCCATGAACCTAATATCGCCGTAATGTTTGCCTAATCTGTTTATCATGTGCACTAGAGCAATTATTTTGTGTCGTGAATGTTGTTAAGGGTCGATAATTTCAGAAAGGAGATGTTTTATGAATCTGCAGATTATTTAAGTTAATTTTTGAAGCGGTTTTGTACGATTATGGACAAGTTTAAATGTTTTATTTTGAAACGATTGCATGTTTTTCTAAACAAGAAACTTCAAAAAGTTATGATAAGTTGAGAGGTACATAGAATGTGCATGTGCATGTGCATGTGGTCCATGGTAAGGTATGAAATACGTGTAATGAGTTTCTAGTGGGGCCTCAACCATAAGTTCCCTAATAATGCACAATGATAGTGGTCGTAGGCTACTAGGCTGGGCTTGTTATGTTCCTGACCACGTGCAAGAATAGTAGTCACTCATGGTTTGCCACCCTATGTTCGGTCATGCCGGGTTGTGATTGGTATCTGCAAATGCCCTTGAACTCTTACATGAGAAAGTATCTACATGAATATGGATACGATTATGACAAATGTGGATATAAGTGTGAAATAAGCATAAAATGTGCATATGTATGATATAACAAATTGATAGGTTGACTTAAGTGGCATAACTCACAGTAAAAGAGTAAGGGTGATGCAGTAACAACCTTGCCTTTGAGTTGGGGCGCAGGAGCCGATAACCCTATATCAACTTCTCTCACCTAAAAAGGTTTATACTGCTCTTGCAACGAGCTGTCAGCACCTTCAGAGCCTGAACCGATAGCTTTTAAGCGCTGCACTGCCAGAATGTGCCTGAAGGATCTGTATAGTATCTACAATTTGCAAAAAGCATCCTTCTTATAAAAACTCATGTCAACCACTCAAAAAAGGAAGAAAAACAAATATAGCTCCAAATTCTAGGCAAACTAAAGATATGCAAGAGATTAACTATAAATAGAGACAGAACATCTTACAAGCTTGTGCCATTCTCATCATGACCGGCAATGAGAAGAGATACACCAAACAGCCTAGACTGTGCAAAGGGGTAAAACAACACTCGTTAAAATGCAACATCAATAGAATAAATAAAATCAATCAATCTGCAAAATCCAAAAGTAAAAATAAATATACATTAATTAAAAACAGAAGATACCGAGACACAAACAAAATAGTAGCCACTCCCTTCGCCCACTTTTACATAGTTGAAGAAATGTAGGTTGAATGTGCAATAAATCATATTAGAGTTTACCGTAGTATCCTAAATTTGGTAGTTGCAGCATTTAATGCATTCAGGCATTATGGTGATTAGTATAATGTTTGAAGGGTATATAAGTCAAAAGGCCAATTACTGCACGTTTGAGAACAAACATTTTAGGACACCCAAAAAAAGAGAAAATCAAGATAACTAAACTGGGACAGAGGGAACAATAAAAATATATGAGAAAGCACCTACAACAAGGCTTGACTATTGTTCTAGTTGGAGTGACAGAAAATAGAAGATCCTAGGTAAGGTGAAACTAAGATGCTTGAGTTTGTGGAAAAGGAATACTCACTCTACACTCCATCATTTCAGCAAGAAATTGTAATATCCCACAACGGAAAAGTGGGAGAAACATTACCAAGATATAAGGTTTGAGAGGTAACAGACTTTGTAACTTAAGTTACCCATTTAAGGCCAAGCGAGGATGATGAGCTTAAGCAGTTACCTAGTCAAGGATGGGAGGTTACAGACACATCTAGCTATTGTTTTTTCTAACAGCATTAACAACATAAAAGTAAGTAATCAATTGGCAGTAATAATAAAAACGAAGGACTGCCATGCGCTAGTGAAAGACTTCTAACATTCTAATGGTCATGGTTATGTGAAGTATATCCAAGATGGTCACGCTAATACACCGGGAAATGCATGGAATCGCTTTTTTTCTATTTTTATAAGATCAAAAATTCAACTTTAATATCCTAAATCATGTCATTAAGCAATTTAAAAACAGACACGATACAATAAAATGGATACGCCGGCATAACTTTTCAAGAATTAACAAATCAGGAATTCAGAAAACTGAAAACTAGATGCTAACCATGGATTCCTCATCCCCTTCACCAAACCGCAAGGCAAGGTCACAAAGTGCTTGTGTAGTGGACTCCACAGTCATTGGCTCGCCATATGAGAATCTATGATTCTATAGGAAACCATCAAATAATTAAACTTGACAACCGCTGATAAAATAAAAACGAAACAGAGACAGTGTTACTGTATGTATACTTGAGTCTCAACTCGTGCATGTTCAACCAGAGTGCGGGCATCGGCAATTAAACCACTCATTGCACATCCAATATGCTCATCAATCTCCATTATCTTCTCCACACTG
Source organism: Gentiana macrophylla (assembly GCA_026214975.1). Lineage (NCBI taxonomy): Eukaryota > Viridiplantae > Streptophyta > Magnoliopsida > Gentianales > Gentianaceae > Gentiana > Gentiana macrophylla. Next base: position 99,174,745 of record CM047813.1, read on the forward strand.
TTAGGCTCCTGTATGATCATTCCAAGCGTAGAACGAGCTCAATATCAAGCATTTTTTTTATCATAACTTCATCAGCTTATATTTAAGACTCCGCGACCAAAACTGATTTTATAGAACTAGGGTACACGTAGTCCCTCCCCCTCCAGAAACTACATTTATGCAAAAATGCATAAAATCCAGAAGCCATTCATTGGTGGCATCAAGAAACATTTTCACTCCAACCTAACAGTCGTATATAACTGTATATTAACAAGAAGCAAGAGATGCCCCCCAAAAAAAGAAACCCAGATATTTCAAGTTAAGATTTTTTTTTTCCTTTTGGTTGCTCCTGAATCGAATTATTATGTATAGGCTTTAGAATAATCTTATTGCTTCATAATAAAGTTATTACAAGCAAGTGACCTCAAATGCACTAAGGCTAAATAAGAATAACAGTGAAAATCAGAAGAAAGGTGCATCAGTACCAAGAGTGGAGAGGTAATGCGCTTCTCAACAGCAAGAACAACTCCTTCCTTGGTCTTAACCCCAATTGCTGTTGAACCCAACTGTAACAATCACAATAAAAGTAATCAGAAGCCCAAGAGGTTTCTCGTATGTAGCCAATGGCAACACAAACAAATACAGAGCACAAAAGAAATCCATCTTGTAAGCAAATGGAAAGGATAGAGATAGATGAATTATTACTTTAATGGCTTCAATGGCATATTCCACTTGAAACAAGCGGCCTTCAGGAGAAAATGTGTTTACTCCTCTATCGTACTCGGTCCTTATCAATTTAACCCAAACAAATTAGAAGCGCAATGTAGAAAAGAGCAGAACTATGTAATAAACCTAATATATTAACAAAGAAGAACAAACCCTAAATTACAATCCCCATAAAACGAGGAAGCAAAAAGAGGATTTACCTGGTGAGAAACATTTTGATTTGAACACTTAAAAGCTTAAATCAAATCCTGCCCCAAAAAAAACAGCTCAATTCTTCAGAAACTGAAAGCGAAAAAGCACCCTAACACATAACGATGCTCCAAAACACTGAAAATAAGTAGTTTTATCAATTTAATTTGACTGTATATAATGCGGCGGGTCTAAATCTTATGCAGGGAAGAAGAAGAAGAAGAAGAAGAATCGGGAGCAATCTGCCGGAAAAGAAAATGACGGGTTAGTTTTTCTCTGCAATAGTGTCTACTGGCTTTTACGGGTTAGTATTTCAAGTTAAACTATGTTACACTCACGTTGTTTCGTATTTACCGAAAGAATAAAAAAAATAAAAATACAGTAAATTAATAAAAACATAATTTAACTTGAAATATGGAAATATGGTCTGAAAAGTAGGTTCAAGTTACCGTAGGGCACCAAAGGTGGGGAGTGAGACTCTCTCCCAAAGCAAGATTTATCACATGCGATTTACATGCCAAGAACTAAAAGTTCAGATTAAACTCCTCAGATCAAATTTGTTGGTCATCAAGATCGCTTGTTCCTAATCATCGGCACTATTCTAAATCAAGAATGAATGCTGTTTCACGATACTTAATTCATTCTTTCCTAAAGTAAGAGAGAAAGACGATCCTCTTATTCGTTAATCTGTAAACTAGTCGATCCACCTGAGATAGCATCGGCTATGAACTAATCGATCACTAAGAGGCTAATATTAAATAACGATAAGAGGTAATGAAAAAGATTTACGGAAGCATTTCTACTTCATTTGTAGATAGTCTATGCACTGCTAGTCTATATGTAATGATTATATATATCAATGACACTCAATAATAAATTGATATATTGAGAATAAGAAACATATGCAATCGATATAGCTTTTATGATTTATAATGGTATAATTTTTAAATTAATAAGTTGAATACAAATATTTTATGAGGTTCTTCTCAGACCCCAGCTTTACCACTCGATATCATTTACTCCAAGACCACAAGAATATTTTATTATTTTCTTAATTCACACACCATGAAAAAATAAAATAATTATTTCTTTCATCATCATTTTCAAAAACACTTTTTAATCGAATACTTAATAAAACAATAATAACTACATCATCTTCTTCCCACCAACACATTCTATTCCCACAACCACCAACCACCATCAACCCACCACCCTAAATCCTCCCTCTTCCCCTTCTCGCGCTTTTCACACCCACACCCCCATTTTTCCGGCTACCCCTGCTTTCCCGCCCCTCCCAAACTACTCATATCTACCACCATTTCCTCTCTCATTTGTCGAGTTTTTCTTCCTCACCCACCGCAAATTCACACCTAAGCAGATCGGCTCCTCCTTTTTTTTTTGTTCTTCTTCTACCATATGAGCCCCCTCTCCTCACCTCCCCTAACTCCAACCGCAAAAACGCAGCTTTTTTGCCTCGAGGATATGGCCGACAGAACCCACATTTTTTTTTGTGAAGCTTCTGATTCAAAATCATGAGGAAGATGGTGGTATATTTTTTTTTTTGGTCAAGCTTAATCAACGAGGAGATGACGGTGGGAAAGAGACGGTGGTGGCGGGTTGGTGGGAAGAAGAGTCGCGATTCGGGGTGTGAGAGAACCCTGTGGTTTCCGAATCGTAAAAACTAGTGGTTTGGACGGAAAGAATGTAAATGAGAAAAGCGGAGCAGTAAGGTTAAGGACGCAGAAGGTAAGATTTTATTAATCACCTGCACTATGTTCTTTACAACACACCCACTATTTATACTAGTCAACACCCTGTTACACAAAAGGAACGCATCCCTTAGGATCCTGACATCACTCCCTCCCTAAAGAGCTTCCTTGACCCCAAGGAAGATGGAAATCTGGAAATTGTTTCACAATATAGCTAGCATCCTCCCATGTCGCTTGATCTTCATACAGATTCATCCATTGCATAAGCCATTACACAACAAAGAAGATATTGGCGCTTGATGGCACGAATATCCAGATCTTTGTGGGAAAATCACCATCCGCCCATCTTCGTGAGTCACCGGCAAGGTCATGGCGGTATCACATTAGCTCCAATGTACTTTTTGAGCATAGAAACGTGAAAGACGGGATGAATTCTAGCAGATTCAGTAGTCAGAAGCTTGGTAGCAAAGAACATTGATCTTAGCCACGATCTTGTAAAGCCCAAAATATCCGCGTAAAGCTTTAAGTTGCGCTTCTAAGAGCTACAAGAGTTCGTCTGTAAGGTTGAGGTCGAGGAATACCACCTCCAACCTCAAATTCCTTCTCTCTTCTCGTGCTTATCAACATGTAGCTTCATTCGAGATCGAGCCATAATGAGTTGATCTCTCGAGTTCATGAAGTAGTCTGCTTCGCTTCAAAAAAGGTCCACATCAAGAAATTGTGTCGTGCAAACCGCCCAAAGGTAAGTGGCAGAGGAGTGTAGCCATGAGTGGCCTTAAAAGGGGTCAATTTGAGCGAGGTGCTGGTTGGTATTGTACCAATGTTCTCGCTAAAGGCAACCATTTCTCCACTCGCTTGGGCCTTTGAAATGTCATACACCACAAGTACATTTCTAAACATTGGTTGACTTTCTCGCTTTGCCATCCGCTCGAGGATGGTAAGTCGTGGAATATGAGAGTTTAACACCAGCCAAATGCATTAGGTGCCTCCAAAAGTCAGATGTAAAAGCTCTATCCCTATCACTGACAATACCCATAGGCATGCCATGGAGCCGATAGACCTCTGAAAAGAATGCAAAGAGCCCACTATCTCAAGAAGATAGCCCTGCTGCTCAGGCAATAAATGGATGAATTTGGTGAGCTTGTCCACCACAACCATAATGACTTCCTTGCCCTCGATTTAGGAAGTCCATCGATTAAATCCATTCTAATCTGAGACCAGTGCCTGGTGGGAACAGTAGTGGTTGAGCAATCCCTGTGGCTTGTCGTGGTCAATTTTACATTGCCGTACGTGATGCATTGCTTCACCATTTCTTGCACCCTTTTTTCACGCGCCGTGAGCCTTTCAATCACCGTAATAGGCTCTAATGCCGTGAGTGACCACCCAATGGTGAGTCATGTAACTGATGCAAGAGTTTATCCCGTAAGTTTCCATTGATCCCACATTATTCCTTCCTTATATTTGATTATGCCATGTTGAATAAGATAATAGTGGATCGGGTGGTTGATATCATCAAAGCCCTCGAACCTATCTTCCACATGTGAATCCCCTTTAAAACCGATAAAACAATCCATATCCATGTGGGTGATAATGGTCATGACACGCAGAGTCCCCTCGATCATGGTTCTCCGCTTAGTAGCGGCATCTCGCTACAATGTTTTCACTGCCATTTTTGTACTCAATAGAGAAATCCAAACCCATAAGTTTGGTCACACCCTTCTGCTACAAGGTAGTGGTAGCCTTCTGATCAAGTAAGAATTTGAGAGACTGCTGATCAGTCATAATAATGAAGTGTCTACCCTGCACATACTGCCTCCATTTATTAATAGCCATCAAAACTGCCAATAACTCCTTCTCATAGATAGAGAGCCCTAACTCCTTGGAGTTGAAAGCTCTACTCAAATAGGCAATAGGTTTCATGCATTGTACCAGCACTGCTCCTAAACCCTTTGTGCAAGCATCTGTCTCTATACGAAAGTGGCGCTCAAAACTGGTAAGGACAGGACTGGATACCGACTCATGGCTAACTTCAATTGTTGGAAAGCATGTCCAGCCACCTGTGACCACTGAAACTTGTCCTTTTTAAGCAAGTCAGTCAAGGGTCTGGCCATTATACCATACTTAGGCACAAACCTCCTATAAAAACCTGTTAAGCCCAGAAATCCCCTCAATTCATGGTTTTGGGGCTTGGCCAATCACATGGCTTTGATCTTATTAGATCAAGAAATACCTCTCATTCCTTGATGATGTGCTCCAATTATTCCACTTGTCATTCCCAAAAGAACACTTGGATGACTTGGCGAAGAACTTGTGTTGCCTCGAGTGCACCCAAGACTTCCTCAAACGGGCAATGTGAGTCTCAGATGTCAAGGCTAAACACCGTAATGTCATCAAAAAGACTAGCACAAATCTTCTAAGATAAGGAGCTAGCAACTCATTCATATTCTTCTCGAACGAGCAGGGGCATTGGTAAGGCCAAATGGAATTACTTCTAAATTCAAAGTGACCATGGTGAGTCACAAATGCAAATTTGGATATCTTGCTCCTTCATCGTGATCTCGATGGAATCCTCGATCCGAGATCAATCTTAGTGAATATCATGGCCTTCCCCAACTCATCTAAAGCAAATTCATCAATAATAAGAATGGGATATATGTCCCACAGTCAAGTCATTAAGCTTCCTCAGAGTCCACACAAAGACTCCAGTGCCATCCTTCTTTTAACCAATGTATGGTGAAGAAAATGGCTATGGATGTGCCGCACTATGCCTTGTCAGATCATGTCATCTACTAATTGTTTTATCTCATCTTTCTGGTGATGTGCATATCTGTAAGGCTTCAATTTAACAGGGCATGTGCCTTCCTTGAGCTCAATAGAGTGCTCACACTCCTCGGCAGTGGTAATCTCAGAGGCACCGAGAACACATCTGAACTCTTGAAGGATAAAAATACCAATTCAAAGAGAATTTCATTGATTCATGTGCTCAGATAAGGTTTAGCAAATTTAATAATCCACAGGCCCATTGTCTAAGTCCCTTGGCTAACCTTTTACAACTCACTATTTTGAGCTGAGCCTCCTCCTTGGAACTCTGCAATCTAACTTGCTGACCATCCTTCTGAAATGTCATCTCCATTTTCTTGAAATCAAACATCATAGGGCTGTGGTTGGACATCCAATCCACACCCAAAGCCATATCACAGCCCCTCAACTTAATAAGCCTGGTGTCATGCTAAAATTGTAGATTCTGCATGGTCCAGGACAAGTTTGGGCAGAACCATTCTCTGACAATTTGATTACCATCGCCATCAGAATTGTCATCAGTGGAGCCGGTTCCATTAAACAACCAAGCTCCTTGGCCGCTTGTTGGTCTAGTAGCGGCATGTGGAAGCTCCACTATCTATTAAGATGGATACATGCCTCTTCCTAATAACTCATTTAATTTTGAGAGCGTGGTCACTACACTACACACAGGTGTGTAGGACAACTGAGTGTGTCTTCATTTGATTCTTCTCCTCCAACACAATTGGGATCGGTATTCTCGACACCAATTCACCCTTCATCCTCATCTCACTAGATAACATGAATGTGTTTTTGTTTGCATTTGTGCCATGAGAGTGTACTTCTCATCACACTTCAAGCACAATCATTTGGCCCTCTTGTCTTGTAAGTCCTTTGGAGTGATAGCGTTTTGCAAAATAGGTTTGCTCTCCAACTGTACGGTGTATGGTCCAACAAAGGTGGTTTTTCTAGGCCTTGATCGGAAGCGGAGTGAGACCTTAGTCCGCTTCTATCCAAGAATAAATCCTAGTGCAGTCTCATATGTGAATGACCTGAGAACATCCTCCTGGCACCTGGCTGCCTCAATAGCTTCTAATATGTCCCTGGGCTTCATCAAACATACCATGGACTTAATCTCTTGTTTCAATCCTCTGATAAAACAATCAACGGCGTATCTCTCCGTTAGTAGGATCTTGGATTTCTACCAAACTCCTCAAATCTTTGAACTTAGTGAGATAATCTTCCACAGAGCCTTTTTGAGCTAACTGGTATAACTCATCAACTGCAGCAGCTAGGGAACTGGAACCAAATCTCTTCATAACTTCCTCTTTCAGCGAAAACCGGTCCATAGTTGGATGTTTCAACCTCAAACTCCCAAACCAAATATCAGCTTTTTCTCTAAAGTAAACCTCAGCAATTCCTACCTTCTGATCATCAGCAATATCATGTAACTGAAAATATCTTTCTGTCCTCCTAATCCAGTCTTTAGGAGTTTCCCCTTCGAACAATGGAAAATCAATCTTGGAACCTTGATAATGTCGGTTCTGTGTGGTTTAGCAAGTCGTGTATAAGGACAAGGTGGGGAAGAAGGCCATCACCTGTGTGTGAAGAAGTTCCCCCACTTTGACTATGCGTCACAGGTGTTTGATGAATTGTCTCACTGACCTTCTCATGTTTTTTGAATGCTGCCTCTATCATAGCTCCAATGGAATATGTCTGTGACTGCATGAAGGACTGAAATGAAGCATGTACCGTGGACTGTAGATCATCTAACCTGGATCGGAATGCTTTATCTCGATCCTCAATCATCAAATGCATACCTCAAAGATTTTCTTCGAGCTTATTCTATTTTAGTATAAGTTCTTCCATATTCTTCGTGACGTGTGGCGCATATAGATTCCACAAATGAGAATCGATGGCTCTGATACCAGATGAGAGGAACCTAGAGTTTCCGAATCAGAAAAACTAGGGTTTGGACGGGAAAGAATAGAAATGAGAAAAAGGAACAGGGAAGAAGAAAAAGGACGCAGAAAGGTAAGATTTTATTAATCACTCAAGAATTATGTTCTTTACAACACACCCACTATTTATACTAGTCAACACCCTGTTACACAAAAGGAATGCATCCCTTACGATCTTGACAGGGTCTTGATTTACAACATGGAAGTTGGTGGTCGGTAGAGAGATAGAAAGCATGCGGCTGGGTGGCTTGGGATGAGGAAGGGGTGGTCGCTTCAAAGTGCCGGAGGGGGTGGTCAAGTTGGAATAATTAGTGGTTTTGGTTAAGACGAGGGGATAATTTGTATTTACAATAATTGTGGGAGAAAAAATCACTAAAATGTATGGGACTTAAATGTAGTTATGTCATATTTGTTTTTTTATAAGGTGCATGGCAGAAATTTGTGCACAGATAAGAAAAAAAATCAAAAAAGGTGACGGAAATAAAACGGCCGATAGAACATCGTGATATTTTATTCAATAAATATTCAATTTATTGTGAGCAAAGAAAGTAATATAATATTATCATTGTGGGTAAGTGTCATTAATTTTAATTATAAAATCTGAATACCTTACGATTCTCATTAATGTAATAATAGAAAGTTTTTTTTTTTTTAAAAAAATGTTGTAAATTTGGTGAATGTATAATAAATTGGAGGTAAAAAGAAAAAAAAATGTAATAAATGCCCATTTATATTATAAATTGATTTATATTATGATACAAATTCAAAACGTTACGAATTTGTATTTTGGTTAAAAATCATGAAAATCATTTCTCATGATAATGAGATACGTGGAGAAAACGAGATGAGTGATATCACCTCTGTCCCAAACGTAGTTTCTTTTAATTTTTGGCTATTCCAAAACGTAGCTTCATTTACAAAACCAATAAAACATTTATTACATCTTTTTCCTTCTATCCCTCATTTATTATTTACTCAACCGCTTTTTATTATTTTGCATTAATACAAATGAAGGTCATTTTAGTCTTTTTAATTAAAATTAATGACAAATAACAAATTTAACCAATTTTCTTAATATGTGTGAAAAAATCTAAAATAACTTATATTTTGAGACGGAGGTAGTAATTATTATGCCCCAAAACATTAAACAAATCAAAATCATACCCCCACCACACCACATCAAGTCAACCGGCCCCTCCAATTGGAATGATGGACAAGGTGTATATGCTTATACCAACGCATAATAGCATCTCATACTCTTAATCACATAATTAAATTATTTGAAGATAATGTAATCTCGATCAATTGCAATGGAACCCACCAATAAACTTAAAAAAAAAGAAAGTTTTCTTTTCTTCGTTGATAATGCGCATTACGTCGTTTTTTTTCAGACCTATCCAATCAACTTAACGTATAATAACACTCAAGTTTTCACATTAAACCCACTCATCCAAAGGAATCAATACAATAATGACAATACTATTGTACCGTAACATAACATTGTGTTAATTTAGCAATTTGTTGCAATGAGTTCACTAGAGGCTAAGCTGTATTTTTAACGACAAAAATATATCGTTTTATTACTATAAAAAAATCTTCCGATCATAATGCGCCACGCGACTTCCTCGAAAGATTAGATTCAATTCACCGACGATCAGATAAAACTGGTCATGATAAATGACATAATCCATTTTTATATCATTCATTATTACGTATTTATAAATTAATTGATACGAGCCTTAAGACGATCAATTCATGCAGATGCTGTTGATCCAGACATCATACACGCCAAGACTTGTAGCTTTTGGGCCCACCTAGATTTCGCTTACTATTAGGTCCCTTGTCAAGGCTTCAAATAAGATTACCGACCTTCATTCCAATCATCCTCGTAGCTCAGTTATTGGCTCCTTTCGCTCGCCACTCAACAAGATTATTTCAACTCGGTACATGATGCCCGTAGCTCCAGACAGCAGCCCCCCATGCGGGATTCCTATATAAACGACCCAGTATCCTCGTAAAAATAACTACGTTAACACTTAAGTGACTTGATTCTAAACAATTAGTTTGGCACGTAAACAGTCTCGTTGACACAACTATAAATCATCACAAACACCGTTAAATTACATAAAGGATTCAAATACCCGAAATTATACCCGGACGATTTCCAAACATCGTCGTCGATCTGTATAATTTATGTTATGATAATTAAGTGTGGTAAGCAATGAAAGAGACGGATATCAAACAATTTGATAATGATAAATAATAATACCATGTTTTGTCATGTTGCTTTTTAAGACAGGAATGCTCCATAGTCTCCATAATAATACATAGATTTGGCAGTTTTCTTTTTTTTGCTTCCTCATCTTACTTAGCTTCAATTCATTCCAATTTTGATCAAAGTTCTTTTTTTTTTCTTTTAAATTTTCATATGGCTGTTACATCTGCTTTAAAGTACTACTGCTATGGAGTTTCTCCTGAACTGGTAATCAAGAAATCGACGACATCATCCCGAAGAAGACCCATGATGATGAAAACCATATCAATGATGAATAGTAATCATCCAAAATCAATCACTAGTTTGATCAAATTGCCTTGTACAAAATCCAAGGTATATATTTTACACATCACATTCAATTCGATCTCTCTGTATTCTCACTTGTGCGCATATCGATTGCTGTTTACTATGTTTGTTTTTTTTGTCTGAATTAGGTGTTTGAAGATCAATCCAAAGGGATTGTTTGTTATAGAGAGGAAAATGGAGAGATAACCTGTGAAGGCATCGATGAAGGTCCTCGTTTTCATCATAACTGTTCAACTACTGCTACTACTCAAACTACAAGGTAGTATATCTTTATCTTTTTTTTTTTTCTTCTTCTTACGATTTATCCGGTATTTAATTGCCTATTCGGATCCGACTAATCTAGATATCTAGTCGGGTAATGATTATTCAAAGATTTCTAAATAGGGAGTCTCTACTGCATCTTCTTCTGATCAGAGACCAGAGATCAGAAACCGTTAAATGTATGTCATGTGTTACATGTCGGTCTTTCAATGATGTTGTGTAAACAAACAGATACACATCAATCGTATGACAACGAGTCTGTATTGCATCAGACCGTTAGATGGTGTCGTTTTAATTATACATTAATTTGTGATCAAAATATGATTATTTACAGAGATGCAGAGATGGTTGACCTTCTACAAAGATGTTGGCCTCATATTGCTGACAAGGCTAAATTCAATTAGCATTTAGCAGCCATGGATTCAAGATTGTTTGAAATAATGGCTAAAAAAGATGTCGAGTTTCTCTGCAATTTCTTACAAGCTGTATGTGATAATTAATCATCAAACACAGAAAACTGAATTTTGCAGAAACTTTCTTGCTAATGTCAATTGATTTTTCTGGCAAATTCATATGGAAATCGATTCGTTACAGGCGCATTTTCGAGCATTAATGTGCATATATTGCATATGTATTTCAAGTATATTCATGTAATATATTCTACTACTGGTGCTTCATTAGTGAAGCCAAAATAAAATGACTCTTTATAATAATTGAGCTGAAATTTTTACCATCATAATGTTCATGTGGGAAGAAATCATTGTTTTTATATTATATTTATCTTCCTTTCTTTTACTTTATATTTAAAACAGTTCTGAAACGTGAAATTGTGATGCAGAGCGTTCACAATCCGAAAACAATTTTTACAAATTATTCCCGCATTGAAAACGCCTGCAACATGATTTGCCTTACCCCCAACCACCCACCCCCCCCCCAAAAAAAAAACAACAGTTTTTAATGTCTCATAAACCAATAGCAATGTCTATGCAAATAATATAAAATGACCTGATTGTGCGATACTCAAATCCATCAAGTGTTTGCAGCCGGAATGTTTGATTTAGTGTTTACATTGCTACTCTAAAATCAAAATCTTAAGAACTTGATCATTTTGAACATGCATTTCACCAACTTTGTAAATAACTCTGTCTGTAACGCCCCGTTTTCGAATATCGAGTTCTTATCCGGAAAAGAAACGTTCGATACGTATAATACTAAATAAATTCAATATTATACGTAAGCATCTACTACGTCAGATCGAGCTTTAGCAAAACTGGTTTAAAAGACTCGGCAAGATCATAAATGCGCGCAAAGAATTAGACTAAAACTCAATGAAGATAGAAAGGTTTCCTTACAACAACAAGGTGGCTTACAACATACGATGTCCAAAACAAAAGTAAAACAACAAACCCTACAAAGCCTTAAAGTAAGTACAACGCTTGTCTTGATATTGAAATAACAACATAGTTTGATACATCTTATAATAAATGAAAAAGAAAACATCAAGTGAAACTTGGACTCAAACATCGCCCCCAAAGTCGCTATCCATCACATGCCACTGCTCGCTTTCTCACCCCAAAAGCATACAACAAAACATGCAATTGAGGTAAGTACAAAGTACTTAGCAAGAGTAAGAAGCTAAAGTATAATTAAGTCTTACAGCGAAATGTTCATTAGTTATTATCCAGTTATCTTTAAAATAAAGCAAGTGAGTCAGTCTAACGTACGTATTCTCCAGTATACGTCCACGTACAATCCAAGTGTCCCTACACTTCGATAGACGAGATCTATTACTATATTCATAAGATAGATTCCATCCAATACGTATTAGTCTAACCGTACTATTAATATCCCATTTAATAATACATATGACTAAAGATATTTAAAAATTAAACTATTTGCTGTGAGCCAAAATCTCATCAACCATAATCATCATTACGAATTCTCTATCACGGTTTAATCCTTGAGACGTTATTATATTGAATATTATAATTGGTTTGCTATTTAAACAATATATAATAACATAATTGTCATTTGTTATATGTATAAATATAAAAGTATAGTAGAAATGATCTGACTCGGTCGGATCCGATTCAATCGAATTGGGTTAGGGCACTACACTAACAACAACTTTGGGTAAAACGATTGGCACATCCCCACATGACGCGTAGGATCACGATATTCTTGTAATACATCATATTGGGAACGACATGGGTAATAATCAATCATACATCCAAATACAAACCGTGAGTCGATCGTAGTGTTTTGTAATACATTGCGTGTATATATTTAAAGGAGTAAAGCACACAGAACATATGAAGCACATAAGATAATCGCTTAAAGCCATATCTACGCGAGCATACAAAGGTCATAACAACACCGAACTATCATCCTATGTCCACTACTCGTGAACCAAAAGCCCATCACAACTTATAGAAAGTAACTTGAAAACAAAATAACGCTTTAATACCTATGAATGCAACCTTCTTCCTCGCAACATGGTCACCTCCGGATCGGGTTGTAAAATTCAACGTGGACACGCTTCAGATCGAGACTTCTACGACTACGGGAATTATTTTCCGCAATAATCTCGGTCAAATTTTGAAGGCGCTTTCCTACCACTGGTGGTGGTTATGACGCAAGAGTTTGAAGTTCATGGCTATCTATCATGATCTATGACGACATCGGGTTTCACCCTCCACGTGTCGCCTCAGTAGCTGGTCCCTCAGAGTGCGAATGAGTAACCAAGTTGTACATGTCGATTTCCACTGTGGCTATGATAATCGATCGCCGAGCAAAGGTAGACAAGTGGTCCCGTGAGTCGAGTACCGCAAGTCGGTTGCATCGACATCGGCGACAGTAGTCCGCACCACCGCCGGGGCCCATTAACAAAGGTGATAACTCGCAAGCGGTCAAGGCCCATTATGGGTAAATATGACAATAGCTCAAACCGACTTAATATTGTGGTTAAGGCGACGTGTTGTCATTATAATACCACATTCCGCGAACTACGTAAGACTTCGATTCCCGATAACGACAGATATCGAGTAAATCTAAGATAAACTCTCTGACTCACCAAGAAATCATAAAACCCCTCTTGTACATTGTGGTTTTGTGTGTTCATCACTAGATCGACATAGTTCGGATAAATTGTGCCACACACCTTGTCATCACAATCTAAAAGTAAGCAAAACGACACATAAATATGATTATTGAAAGCGACTTTCTTACTTCCATTCAAGCTCTCTACGGTCTCCTCTCAAAACCTCATGGCCCAATAGATGCCTTATTGCGAATCGACTTGTAGACCTCCTTTATTTATTTTTTTGTTAAACGAATGGTAACTTTCCGACTCATTTGCTTACTCGTAGTATTGGGCATTTATTCCCACCCTCAAGACTCGCTGCCTCATGCATGAAAATCATGTTTCCCAAGAACGCCGCGCCATTAACCTGTAGATTCCAGATATAAATAAGACATATGTGTTTTTTCAGATCTTAAAAAAAAAAATCATGTTTCCCATGTTAGGAAAAAGGAAAAAATCGCTTTTACCCTGTGCCCACGAAGACCGACACTTCACTTGGCCGCCGCACACGCTGTCTCGACACATTTTCACCGACACGCGCTTCGACACGCCCCGACACGCGTTTAAACGCGTCGCTCAATTAAACTAATGTTAAATTCAAATTTTGAATTCGACACGCCGACACGCGTGACACGCCCGACACGCCGTGACACGCAAGCGACACGCAGTGACACGCAGCGACACGCGCGACACGGCGGGACACTCGCGACACGGCGACACGGCGGGACACGCAAGTGACACTCGGCGGGACACGCAGCGACACGGCGACACGCCGTGACATCGCAGCGAATGCAATTGCCCCGCGACCGACACCAACCTACGCCTTCATGCGTTTTTTTTAATATATATATTAATATACATATATATATATATATATATATATATATATATATATATATATAAAAACGCCATTACTCAAGCGCTGTCGCGCTTCTCAAATTCCGAAAATAACCGCAGAAATGCTGGTTCACAGTCAGACGCGCGCTGCTCCTCGTCTCCTGGCCTGGCTTTCATAGCCCTAAAGTAAGAACTTGAAATAAACCTTTTCCTGGCCTTTTCCTTCCCTAACAATCTCCTCTAAACATAAACAATATCACTAATCCCTAATTACTCCATTGATATTAAAAGCAAATCTTGAGCAATCACCAGATTCTCTGAGGACCGTACCGGAGTTTGGGCACCACACAGATTCCCATCTTTTATATAAAAAGGGCGAGCAAATGTGGAATAGATCAGCGTCTTTCATCCGCGATAGGCAACAAGACGACGCCGTAAATAAGGCCGAGAGCCGCCTTCTTTCTCCTACAGCTACTCAATCGTCCATGGCGGAAGCTCTGCAGCAAAACCCTACAATGTCTGCTTACTATCAGACTCGAGCGGCTCATCACGGCGTTGTTACAAGCGACTGGCTTGCTCAGGCTCATCAAGCTGCTGTTGGTCACCATCCTGAGGATGCGGTCTCTGAGGCTACGAAGATTAATAGGTCTGAAGGTGAGTCAGGGAAGCCGTTTAGTGTGATTGATGAGTTTAATAGTTGGCGGAATCAACCGACTTGGCGGAGGCTGTGGCGGCTATTAGGCTTTGGCATCTGTTATCTCATCTAGCGACGCAACAACGATGATGGAGCTCGAAAAAGAGCTCAATAAAGCCTCGGATTCTCTCAAAGTAATGCTTATTTACTATTTGCATTCACTAATTCGTTTTTTACTTTTATTCGGCACTTTCATCTTCATTTTCCTGACTGTTGAAACATATCATTTCAATATGTATGTTTCAAGCTCACTTCTATCGTCAATGTGCTTTAATAATAATATGTGGAGGCTGTGGAATATTTTTTTGATACATATTAACAAGAAAATAGAAGAAAAATCATCACTTTGAAAATGCTCTGCTCCATTGAGATTCCTAGCTCTAGCTTGAATTACTATGGGTCCTGGTGGTTGTATGAATGACTTATAATTGATTTCAGTCATGGGATACAACCTCCATATCCTTGACAGCTGGATGTGATCTTTTCATGCGTTATGTTACAAGAACTTCAGCTTTGGAGTACGAGGACTTCAATTCTGCTAAGTCCCGCCTTCTGGAACGGGCAGAGAAGTTTGGGGAGATATCTTACAAGGTACATGTTCCTGATAGCTTACAGTTACACAATGAACTTGTTCTGGCAGTTAAGTTGTTTTTATTTTTACCTTTCTAGAAATTTATTAGAATAATCTTTCAACATCTTTTGACAGGCTAGGAAAATAATTGCAATGCTTAGTCAGGATTTTATATTTGATGGCTGCACTATATTGGTGCATGGTTTTTCCAGAGTGGTACTGGAAGTTATCAAAACAGCTGCACAAAACAGGAAGCTTTTCCGTGTGTTATGCACAGGTATGTGTGTTTAGTTTCTGTTTTTCCATAATATCTTATTTGGTAAGTTACGGCATGCTCTGCTTGATCCACAATTGATTCCATAAAGCTGCAACTTGTGTGGATCACATGCCCTGTACTTAAGAATGTTAGCTTTTGAAGTTTACTCTAATAATGATGTTGTGCTATTCTTTTAGTCAATTTTTAGTCAGTGAGTCGTATTCATGCTTTTGATTTTATCTGGGGATATGCAGAAGGAAGGCCTGATAGAACTGGATTACGACTGTCAAATGAGCTAGCCAAGCTTGATGTCCCGTGAAGCTTTTAATAGACTCTGCTGTGGCATATAGCATGGATGAAGTTGACATGGTATTTGTCGGAGCAGATGGAGTGGTTGAAAGTGGCGCATAATCAATATGATGGGAACTTACCAAATTGCATTAGTTGCTAAGAGCATGAACAAACCAGTATATGTGGCTGCTGAAAGTTATAAGGTATGTTGTCAATGAAATTTTCTAATTTAAACACTTTGATCTGAACAACAAAACTGTACTTGCAACTAGTCATTTGTTATGGTACTTACGATTTTATTTAGGGATTCTTAGGTGAAGAGCCTCTGTAATGTTTTGGCGCTTTTACATACATTCATTCATACAACGATGTGCTCTGCAATAGGGACTCTCCTTATAAGAATTTCCTGGTTTTTGTTTGGCCAACTCCGGCCACGAATTAATCTGTTTCTGATCCCACGTGCTGCAGTTTGCTCGGTTATATCCGTTAGACCAGAAAGACATGGTTCCAGCCTTGCGGCCAATAGAATTTGGAGTGCCCATACCATCAAAAGTGGAGGTTGAAACATCTGCACGCGATTATACACCACCGCAATACCTAACCTTACTCTTTACAGATTTGGGTGTTCTAACTCCTTCTGTAGTAAGTGATGAGCTCATACAGCTTTACTTATGATAAAGGGGATTTCGTGCCATTGTTGAAGTCTTTTTTGTATATGGCAAGTTATCGCGTATTTTTTTTCTGGAAAGCAAGATACATTTCTTCTTCTTGAGCCTCTGTCCGATGACAGCTGTCTACTTGGGGTGTTGACATGAATGCCTTGAATCGATACTTAGTCCATTTAGTCTGGGACTAGTGGTTTTTTGCTTTTTTAAACGGTGTTTGGACTTTGGACAATGTTCTTCCAGAAATCAATTTTGTCTATTGTGAAGTTTCTTATCTGTATCTGATTTCTGAGGGTTTCATCTGATTTTGATTTAGAATTTGCTGCTTAAAACTATTTTCAGACTGTTGTCTTTGCTTCTAAATTATTACACATTATATCCCCTAATTGTAATGAATAATATCCTGCCGGCGGTACTCTCCATTGTTGCTTCAGTCACTTCAGGTTCTTAGAATAATATGACCCGAGGAATTTATAAATGGTAAGAAACTTGATATCTTTATTTATTATAACAATCTTCAAGCATACAATATTTAAATACTTATATAAACATTACAAACTACAATCTAAAAAGGGTAAACCCTACCTCCGGGCCCTCATACTCCCGATCCCACAAAGCTGCATTTTGAGACAGAATCCTGCATCTAAAAGAGCCTTGTAACACAAACTACAATCTAAATCCTCACAAGAGAGGTTTACTCACTAGACATTATTGAAAGCTGGGGAATGGGGATTGTGATTTTTCGATGTCTTACAAATGAAGTGAACTTCTCCTTTTATAGATGAAGGAAGAAAATTCTATGATTACACATACCGCTATTGCTGACGCTATAACCCACTTATTAAAGTTGCTGCTGCTTTTTCAACCCACTATCATCTACTTTACATTATTAAAGCTTTAATCAAATAGAAATCAATGATGACGCTCGCTTTTTCTTTTTTCTTTTGCAAGTTTGAGGGTCCCGCCTGCCTTCACCTTTGGAGGAATTGTTTTTTCTTACGAAATGCATGACAGAAAGATCTTACGATTCAGATTCCACTTTACCTTTTCAAAGTTTTTTTCGAATGCTTTTGGCAAGTTTCATCTTTATGCCAAATCATCATTTGTCCATTGCTGAACACTTTCTCAAATCGAAGAACCATCTTTGTATTTTCATCTTGAATTTTCTTGAAAAATTTGGAAATCATCAAAATATGAGAGTTTTGATAATTTACTTTGATTTTTGAATCATCATTGATAGTAAGCAATTTATCAACAATAATTCCGAACCTTGAAATGTTAATTTCTTCAACATCACAAATTTCTAAACCAGACTCCATAACCTTTGAAGGTCTGTAAGTTGTTTTTTGTTTTGCTATACCGATCTCTATGAAATGATAAGGTATTTGAATCCTATCAATCCACTCTGGCAAACTGCTATGAATTTTGAGGAAAATAGCTCGGTCTGCTTCTTTGACGACTTTAGATCTAAAATTTTTAATCGCCTTTTTAATTTCTTCTGGGAATAAGGAAATTTCCAGGAGATTTCTGCTAGGATAAATAGTCCTAACTAATCCATAAGAAAATGCTTCAAATACCATTTATGGGTTAGCACCTTCAATGAAGTTAAACAAACTAACTTGTTCGTTGTCTGTTGTGAAGAACTTTTCTTTGATAAAGTTTTCTTCACTTGCTTTTCTTGCATATTTGAAAAGATAAGATAATCCTTCAAAATCTAACTTAGGAGTATTTTGTTTTTCAATCTTTTTGGGAACTGGAGTTCTTCCTAAGGAAACCATAGAACTGGGTTTCTTTTCGGATTTTAAAATTTCTTTGAAAGTTGTTACCTTCAAGAAATCAGAGTTCAATATCAATTTTGGAGAAGATATCATATGTTCTCTGACAAATATGTCGCCTGCAACTTTGGCTTCAGTGAGAGTTTTGAGTCTCTTATGTTTTACACCAGAAATTCCTTTAATTGCTTTTTCAGCAACTTCCCATGATGTATAAATTCCTGCAAAAGGACCATTGTATACAACATAATAATAATCATTAGATTTTGGCTGTTGAATAGCCTTATCACTTGCACCGACATCAAGTTTGAATTTCGCTTTATCAAGACTGAATGTTCTCGAGTATTTGGTCTAAAACCTGAGATAAAATCTGTAGGCTTAACCAAATTGTTAGATGTTTGTACATCTTTTACATCTTTTTCCAAGATGCTAGGAATCAACGGATTTGATGATTATTTACCGATTGCCGTTTGCACCGGAATAACTAATATTTCGCTGCTATTGCTAGAGCAAGGAATATTAGTTTCCTTTTGTTGTTCGTTAGATGACAGTTCTAATAAACTAATTCGATATCTCAGAACATTAAGTTCTAGATTCATCGTCTTTTCTTTTAATTTTTGCAATTTTTCCATCTTAATGGAAACCTGTAGGGGTAATTAACCTCTGAATTCACAAAGAATTCTTGTACCTGTAAGGATAAGTAATCCCTGAGTTTTTACACTCTATTCTCCACATGGAGATTTTTGCCATAAGCTTTCTTAACCTGCAAATTCACGAGTTAGAAAATCAGCAAATATATTTTTATCTCCTGCAATGTGCTCGACATCAAAGGAATATCTTAATGTACCACATTTGACATCTAACAAGTCTACCTTGTTTATTGTCACCTTTAAAATAATTTTTAAAAGTAGGTAAAGTTTTTATTATCTCATTCTAATAAGAAACTTAACAGGAGTAAGATAAGCGCTAAAATTTTTAATGACTCGAATAATCGCTAGATATTCTTTCTCATTACTATGATAATTTCTTTCGGCTTGCTTAAAGCTTCCAGAAGTGTATCTCCAGATTAACTCGTTTTCAGAGTTACGTGCTTTGAGGATTCCTCCCCAAAATTCATCTGAGGCATCTGTCTCAATAATAAGTTTATCCCCATTTAAGGGATGATAAAGCTTTGGAAAGCTTGTTAGAATCTTTTTAATCTTACTGACGTAAGATGTGTCTGAATCCTTCCATTCCCAAAGATAACCATCCTTGAGTTTTATTTGTAAAGGTTTTCTTATTTCTGCCAATTTGGGAATATAACTTTCAGCATAAGTTAATATACCGAGAAACCTTTGCAATTGTTTTTTGTTCTCAATCTTATCTGGGAATTTATGAATATGTTCCAAGATATGATTTTGAGGACTATGATGACCTTGATCAATTTCTAGACCTAGAAAATTAATCTTTGTTTTGAAAAGCTGAGTTTTCTTTGCAGAAAGAATTATTCCTCGCATTTTTTCAACATCATTGCAACGTGCAGATAATGTTATTTCTCTGTGTTTCTAAACACAAGAATATCGTCAACATAGACGCATGAGAGTTTCTCAAAGTTTCTAAAGGCATTTACCATATGCCTCTGGAATATTGATGGTGCATGTTTCGAGACCAAACGGTACAACACACCATTGATAATGCCCTTGAGACACGTGGATGCAAAGCAATAATCGTGATTCTTGGTCTCAGCGTAATCCTGCCGTAATCTAGATTTGCAAATAAAACTACTAAAGATCTTCTTTCCTCTGATAAGAGTAAAGATTTCATCTTTGTTAGGAAGATTATGACTATCTCCTATAGTAGCTTCATTCATAGCTTTATAGTTGACAACCATTTTTCTTTTTCCTCTTCGCCTTTCAAATTTCTTTTCAACACGGAAGGCTAAGTGACATACGAGGTGACTTACTTGGCTTGATGACTTTCAAGTCTAAGAGTTCTTTAATTTGCTTAGCAAATTCTTCTCTATCCATAGACTATATTTTATTGGTTTAACTCTTGATAATAGTCTTTGGATCTATGAGTTTGATACTTCATGCTCATCCATTTTTTAGACGTGTGAGGGTCAATAGGATTATCGCTACAAACTTTTTCTAACAAAATTTTAATTTCTAAGATTTTTTTGTTCTTGGAATTAAATTCGTCTGTTTCGTCGTTATCATCATTATTCCCCCCTTCTAAAAGTTGAATCTTATTAGGGCTAATGTTGATAGCTGCGGGTTTTGGGATTTTAGAAGTCTTTTTCATAGATTCTAAAAAGCCTTTTTGCGCAATATTCATTGGCTTTCTAATCTTTCCAATAATCACTGGTTGATTATTGAGGGTTAGAATGATTCTATATGTGAAAGGTTCATACTATTGACAGAAATTATTACCCAAGATTAGGTCAACACCTGTTTCTTGCTGGTAAAAGGTAGGGATATGAAATATCTCTCCTGCAATCTTGATATTAAGATTTTTACAAACCTTAGATACTTGTATAGTTTCTCCGTTTGCAATTTTAACTTTGATTTTATTGGGAGCATTTTCCCAATGTTTGTCTGGAATAACGAATTTACTTGCAACGCATAGGCTTGCACTGCGTGTTCACGTAATAAAGTAAATTAACTGCTTATATCCTTTGAACTTTAACTGTCCTTTGATATAAATAGAATTTGGATTCGTAATGTTAGACTTTACCAAATCATCATCCAAGTTTTTACATGGATTTTCAATGATTTCTTGATTTGTAATTTTAGATATTACAAAATTCTTTTCCATATCTGAATATGGATCTTCTGGAATATTTAGATTATTCCGAATTCTCTAAATTATACCCTTCCGAAGAAAAGCTTCCATTGCTGGAGTTTTCTTTAAGGATATAAACTTCTTCTGATGAATCATCTTCATCTTCTATAGGATTAAATCCTAAGTTTTCAATATCTTCTATAAGTTTTACCTTGTGAGGATATTGTTGTCTATTAGACATTCGTTTGCGTAATGCCCTTCAATATTACATATCCAAAGATTCTGCAATTTTTCTTGCCTTTTAGTAAGTGCACTTTTGTTTATCGATTTCTTAATCAATCGCTTTTAGGTTTAAAATACTTTCCTGGTTTAAACCTTTTATACTTCTTTTTATAAGAGTATTTTCTCTTATATTTTTCTTTGAGTTTATTCTTCTTCTTAGAATAACTCTCTTCTTTACACCCATAAGTGGGTAAGTTTTCTGATATTTTCTTACAGCAACTCTTGTTGAATTTCTTCAACTGTTGATGTTCAGATGTTTCACAAATCTTGTTAATTTCATTTCTAACAAGTTTTGTAGCAAGACCATAGCTGAAATTAGCAGTTCCAATTCCTAGATTAATTTCTTTGAATTGTTGAAGTGCTGTTGTTCCTACTATAGGAATTTTTGATAGGAAATCACTAATGAATCCTTCATATTCTCTAGGAGGTAATTCGTAGAGGTTTCTTTCATATTCAAGTATGAAAGCGTCAATTTGGAAGATATCACATAACTGCATGTTTCTAAGCCTGATTCTGGCTTTTTCTCTAACCTCTCTTTGGCAGAGTTCTCTTCCTTCATAGGAACTTAAATTAGTTCCT
Organism: Gentiana macrophylla; assembly: GCA_026214975.1. Lineage (NCBI taxonomy): Eukaryota > Viridiplantae > Streptophyta > Magnoliopsida > Gentianales > Gentianaceae > Gentiana > Gentiana macrophylla. The sequence goes on from CM047813.1 coordinate 99,196,718, forward strand.
GTAAACATGTAGTAGATACTATCTATTACTTCTTGGGCGACGCCCATAGGGTTCACGTTTGTCCAAACAGTACTTTGAATAAAGTTTTGGACATTACCGCTAGTTTTGTGTTCTATTAAGAGTAGAACTTTTTTAGCAGTTTCATAAGCTTCTTTGTTAACTTGTACTATCAAGCTTAAACAATTAAAAACATACTGATGATGCTTATGACTTTAAATGATTTGATGATAGGGTGAGTGTGGAAGGCTACACGGGTACGTATGCATGGATATGGATACGTGGATATGCGAATGCGAACATTTTAAAAAGCAGTGTAGGAACAAGTACAGAGGGCATATACGTAAATGCAATAAATATAAGGTCAATATTAAAAACCAAAAAATAAATATTAAAACACAGAAATAAATTTTCAAGAGAGCAAACCGTTTAGAATCCGAATAGACCCCTTTTACCCTTTTTTTTTTGTTGATTGATAGAATTCCTATAGATCCAATGAACAAAGTACAATTTCGTTCTCAATAGTGTATCATAAACATCTAGTGCATATATATGTTGGATGCGTATCAGATACACATTACTACAAGAGATAAGTATCCGTTCATCACAATGTGGAAGAGGGTGATTAATGAGGGAACATGATCCTCTCAAGTATTTGATGAAGTATTCTCTCAATTAGAAGTGATCTAACCACACACCCAATTTTTTTGAAAATTCATCTAGCCGTATATTTAGTTTTTCAAAACTACGCTGCTTTAGCGATAATGCCAGAAAGACAAACGACTCTACCCTTAAATACTGGTATGATCCATCCCGATTAATGAGTGCTAACAGACAGGAGAGAGAATGTGTAAATTGGTGATTATGTATATTTAATCGTGATGTCATGATTTAAAATAAATAATATAATGTAGCGAGTAATTTAGTGAGTTGTTATATATATATATATATATATATATATATATAATACTTCGACACTCATGATTTTTTATAGTGAATTATTATTATTATTATCGCACAGTTTTTTATCAACACCAACGCTAAAGCTATCAAGGCCATGCTCAATAAGCGAACACCAGCCACAAATGACGCTCCTTTATTAAAAGCTGTTATAACTTAAACGCCAAGAAACGAATTTCCACTAGCGCTTTTGTGGGCATACCGACGCCATGCTCAACAACAGCGAACACCAAATGATCGACGCTTTTTTTCATCCAAAAAATCAAAAAGGCCAATAAGACTCAAAAGGCTTAGAACCTCTCTATATATATATATAGTAGAAGCAAACAAAAATATCCTGACAAAATTGGGTTGAGATCACCTGTCTATTTCAAAGCTGTTTATTTTGTTTAAGAAAAACTACGTAGCATGCGCAGATCTTATTTTTAAGAATATTTATGAAAAAAAAAAAAAGATCCAAAAAAGATATACATACGAAACTACGTAGCTTTTACTTGTATAATCCAAATTAGACATTCAAATTGGACAGGTGATCCCAACCCGACAAAAATATACTGAAAAGCGCAGAACAAACATGGCAAGATCAATTGCAACATAAAAGGAAAACAGAGAATCCAAATTTTAAACTAGTAGTTACTATTAGGAACAAAGAAAGACTACCGGCGGCCCCCTGATTGCAGAAAGTTAATTGATTGCTAAATGCTACGATCGACTAACTTAAGATTTGGGGATAATTGTGTATTTCATTGAATGAGATAATTGTTCCTTGTTACATCAATATATCATCATTAGACTAACTAACTTGATCTTATTTTATCCACCACAGTACATTTGACATAATCATAAAACAACACAAAACATAATATCTAATATCAAAATCCACCATAACCAAATCAACCATTTTCAATTATACCACCAATAGAACGAGTAGGATTTCAGAACCAGTGGAACATTTTAATAGGAGAATCAGTCAATTACCTGAATATCAGATTTGGATAAGCCAGGAACATCCATGTAAAAGACATACGCCGTCGGAGTTTCAAGGACGTCCATCGGAATGCTGCTGCTCTTCCCTTCGCTGTGCTTCTTCCTCTTGGCAAAATTCTTCATTTTGTTCAAATCATAACCGCGGATGTCGTGCACCGGATCTGCAAGTGCTGCGCTCATCTTCTTCTTCAACCTTAAAACCAAAATTTAAGCGTATTGCAATTACTATCTAGTAAAGCAGGTGAAGTAGTAGACGGAGAGGAATTAAAAAAAAAAGAGGGGATGGAATACATGGAAGATTCTAGGATATTCTGGCAGCTTCCAGAAGTCTCTCCAGGTTTCTGGTGCTCTTGCTCATTTTATTCATTGCGAGCGACGTCGTGCTTTTCATCTAGCACGCCCCGGCCCCGGCCCCACACCTATTTATTATGCTGTGTGCTACGTACCCATTATTTTATTCAAACTTATAAAATAGCTACACATATCATAAATTTTTATATCCTATCATGTTTTATTTTATCACATTTCATCAATTAATATATAGATGTTACAATCTTATTTGACGAGCTCGAAAGATGATGTAAAGATAAAACCTACTCTAAAATGTTTTATCACGTTTTATGTATGCTGACTGTCAAGTATTTTTGTTACATTATTTCTTAATCCATCCAAATGATATATATATATATATATATATATATATATATATATATATATATATATATATATTGAAAGAAAATATATATATTTGTCACTTTGGTAGTTAACAACTCATTTTAGATCAAATCACTACGTATAGCTCTGCTCTCCAAATGATGTAACAAATACACTTCAAAATGATTGAGAAACTTTAGGTCAAAACTAAGTTGAAAAAATCGTTTTGATTATGAATTTTTGCATTTGTCACATTTTCTGATTAGTTAAAATTTTGAAAATAAGAGATAATACATTCGTACGACCTTTGAATTTTTCACACAATTCAATTACGCAAACAAATGTAATAAATTTGAATGATAAAAATCTAAAATGAAGCCAACCAACGTTATAATAGAAATAATACGCTAAGTATGTGACTCGCTAATTACGTAAATCGACGAAGAAGATGAAGAACATACGGAGAATTAGAGAGAGGAGAAACATTAGATTTTTTTAACAACTCAATTTGATATTGCTTACATCATAATCTGAGCTATATATACTACCTAGAGCTCAGCTAAGCTCTTATTTTAACTAAAAAGAAACGAATAATCAATCGAATATCGCTTAAATGAAGAGAGTTTGTCGAACCCGAGCTCGAGCTTTAGATTTGATGAAGCTTTTACATACTCGAATGAGCCAGCTAGACGAAATTTATCGAATCTAATATGTGCTATAAACTTAATTCAAAAATAATTTAAATTATCACATCAGAATAAAGAAAAAACGCCATTTTGATGATTATTTTATGAATTTTTTTATTTAAGATGTATGTAATAATTTATCCAGTCCCAAACTAGATTATTAATGTAAAATATTTGATGGACAACAAGTTACAAGAGATATAAAATCAATGAAAATAATAGAACTTGATATGATAATTACCTTCAGTACAAATATAAAGATACACAAATATATTTAAATATATGGGAGATTGTTTGTGATATGATAACTCATTGTTTGTGATATGATAATTTTAAAATACAATGAAAGAAATACAATCATTGTGATTTAGTTATTAGTTTCAAGATACATTACAACCACTCATTTCTAATTTCTCGCACACCGATAAAAGCCAGACATGCGCGAGAGAGAAAAAAGGAGCCTAATGATGCCACTTCAGATAACTCATACAACCGGCAGATCATAAAATCTCTCACATTGCTACGGTGTTACCAAAACTGTTCCTGATAATACCAACCATTGGGGCTTCCAAGGCCGGTTCAAGAAGTTCAGAGACCTCCTCTCAGGAGTCAGGACCCTCGGACACATGTGGTGTCATGGAACCGTGTTAAAAGGATCATAAAGTTGAAGTCCTCAATGCATGTCACTAATGATTTAATTATTTTGCTTAATCATATTTAAAACAACAGTCTACAACCACATTATATCTGCAAAACAAGGAAAGACCATAAGCAAAATATTGAGAACAGATATTCCAATTCAGACCAAGGCATCACGGTTTACAGATTCCAAAGAGCTAAGCTGAAAATAACTTGGCAAACTAGCTAGAAAGTGGTTTTCAAAACCAAAGACTAACCCCTGATTGCAGAAATACATACAAACCATAAACATATAACCATCACAAGATTGATTAGCCAAATAGGAAAAGATCCGAACCCGGATTGATATTTTCCACCATTTTCAAGAAACTGGAATTTCAACATTCTTGGTCTTGGGCTTGGGTGGTGGAGGAAGCTTCTCCACAACAACAGTAAGTACTCCATTCTCACATTTAGCAGTAATGGCTGACGTATTAGCATCGTCTGGCAATCTGAATTTCCTTGTCACCTTCTTGGGCGGCCTCCTCCTCTCCAATATCATATATTTGCAGCCATCCTCCTCCTCGATTTCTTCACGTTTCCTCTTCCGCCGTTGCTCTGTATGACCAATATGTTGTTGTCTTCTACCGTCACCTACAAAACCCAAATCAAACACTAATTCAATGTCATTTGAAAATTAATGTAATAGGAAAGAATCGTAATCGTCGAAAATTACCTGAATATCAGATTTGGATAAGCCAGGAAAATCCATGTAAAAGACGTACTCCTTTGGAGTTTCAAGGATGTCCACCGGAATGGTGCTATTTCCTCCTCCGCTGTGCTTTCCGCCGATGGCATCATGAATATGCGAATTGGACAAGTTCTTCAGTTTCCCCAGTGTATCCGTGGGGATGTTGAGAAGTTGGTTCACCACATCAACAAGTGCGCTCATCTTCAACCAAAACCAAGAATTTTACTCTGAATTCCTTCGGAAGTATAATCGAAGTTTTGGGGTATAGCCGAAAACTCAAGGAAATGAAAGGCTAGTGCAAAATTTTTTTTTTCTGGTGAAAGTTAGGAATTAGGAGATGAGACGGAGGAATTAAAAAGGTGGTGGGGGAAAGTTCGAGAACGTAAGGAAACTATGAATGAAGACTCTAGAAATGTCCACCAGCGTCCGGGAGACTCCTCGAGTTCTTGCACGCCGGACTAAAGAGGGAGATTGGAGAATTTGTTTTTAAAAAAAAAAAAAAAAAAGACTTTTCAAAAACTCGGTTTTAGATAACACGTTTATAATATTGACGTGGTAATATACTTTACGTCAATAATATCGACCACATAACTCCCACCACGTCAATCCGTATGGTATATATTATTGACGCGACGAGACACTTTTTGTCGATATTATCGACGTGAATATATTGATAATATTAACGTTAATTTATTATCGACGCGACAAATAAACCTTTACGTTGATAATATCGACGTAAAATCATATCAGGTCGATAATATCGACACTCAGACGGTAAATTATCCAAAATCCTTTTCTTGACACTCAAACGGTAAATTATCGAAAATCCTCCAACTTCCCAAATTCCCAAATCCTCAAACAGGTGCTCCACGATTGAAGAATGGAACAAATGGCACCGAGAGATAGCCCATGAGGTAAATGATGACAGAAATAAATCGCTTATCATTTTCTCGTAAATTATACCCCGCTTATACCTTGTTTTATATGTTTTCCGAGACATTTGGTTGTATTCACGTATTTACACATTGGTTATCATTTCGACTGTGACCTAAAAGTCCTGATTCTCGCCTTTTCTGCAGTAATTTACTATATTCTCGGTCACCCTAGTGTCCCGTAGGATTATGTGTGGTATTTGTTGTGATTTTGTACAGGACTTAGGTGTTTGAGATGTCCGAATGCGAGATACGAGGATTGGAACGCAGTCCTGCTTAAACGCTCAAACGGATCAAAACACGGTGGTACTACAACCATACCTTTCACTGATCTGCATTTTGATCCACCTTAGAGGCATATTCTGGGCTGGACATATTCATGAAAGTTGTAGACAATTGAATCATCTTTCCAACGCAACTTGAATCACTCGATTCGGAGGTCTACACACAAAGTTATGACCGATTTACTGAAGGTGTGTCAGCTAGGTGTGGCCTAGGATTTTGCTGATGGAATTTGTTAAGGAAATACTCTGACGGGCGGGCGCCCGTCACCACAGGCGGCCGCCCGCCGTCCAGATCTGAAAAAAAACACTTTAAACACCCCCATTCGATCCAAATAAGAGGAAGACTTTCTTCCCAACTCGTTTTTCACCATTTTTTCTGCGTTTTTCTTAGCTTAGATTAGGTTTGTAGATAGATTAGCTTAGTTTAGTTGTTGATTGTTGTAATTTGAAGACTCATGTTGCTAGCTCTTGCAATTTCGATTTGATTTCGCTTTTCTTCCGGTGTTCTTCGCCTCAACTTTTGGTAATTTTCTCTCTTGTTCTTGCTTTCAATCTCTGCTTATGTTATATTTCTTGTTGATTTCTTGTTGTTCTTGTTCTTAGTATAATGAGTAGATAATTTCCGATAGTCGAGTTATGTGATAGTCTATGAAATCGAACTCTAGCTTATTGATTGGAATGATTTTGATGTGTTGATTGTTAGATTCTCGGTGTTGTTAATGTTCTAGAACTTATTCTTAATGACTTTTGTTGAACTCGATCACTCAATAATTGTGTCACACGATCGCCTTTACATATGTATTTTAAGTAGGGGTACGGAAAAGGGGTTCTGTGGATCACCGTGACATATGAAATTCAAAGGTCAGGCTACTTGGTCAAGATTTTAAATGTCCTTTTCTTACTCCTATCTCACCGCATTATGACAAACCGAGTGCCATCAACCTTGCTCAGAACCCGGTGTTCCGTAAACGAACAAAGCATATAGAAATAGATCGCCACGCCATTCGTGAAAAAGGTCCAAGCCGACTTGCAGGAGCTCATACCGCTTCCCACACCATCAATTAGCCGATGTTCTTACAAAGCCATTAGATGGGCCTTCCATTCATTCACTTTGAGTCGCTTTCATTTGCTCACCGCTGAGAAACTCGTGAGCGGTTGACTACTCCGGCGCCAGAATAACTCGTGAAAGCGGTTGACCACCCTAAATCAAAAGTAATAACACTAATATCAAAAGTAATAACTCGTGAAAGGGTTGACCACCCTAAATACGAAAAACATCAGTTGAGAAACTCGTGAAAGGGTTGACCACTCCTTTGAGAGGTGCCTACGTAATCTTGGCTTTCAAGGATCAAGCCTATGTAGTTCTTAGAGAGAACTGAATGTACCTCACTCAATGCCACATAATTGTGTTTATATGCCCGATGTGGTGCATAGATGACACATCCGTAATGTATAACGGCGCTTTCACAAAGAATTTAGGTGGAGAATCCACGAGGGGGAGAGTAGTGTCCAATTGTATATATATACAGCTTTATGGCCGAGATGACCAATCGTGGGTTGTTAGGAGTCCCGAGATGATCTCCAGAGATCAAATGAGTCTTCTTAAAAGCAACGATCTTTGAAGTTTTTAAGAGCACCATGGAGCTCTGAAAGGCTCAGTGTGCTAGAGCTTTGAAGCCGGATTTCTTCCTTAAAAATGCTTGTGAATGTGCCATCCTGGTTTATTTAATTGCTATCACTTGGTTTTTTTCCCATTTTTTTAATTGATCATTTTGAAGCATACCTTCTTCTTTTTCTTTTTTTTTTTGCTTTTTGTGTGAAGGAAGCATAACCTTTTCAAGTTTCTATATTTACTAGTATCTTCTTCTTCTTCTTCTTATATATATAAAGTGCTAAGGAGGTTGTTTCTACAATCACATGCCATGTGGCAACCTCCTAAACCGACACACTGGCATTTTTTTTTTTCCTTTTAACACTGATTTTTTTCCTTCTAAGCAATAAGTATATGTAAACCGATTTTTTTTTTCTCGATTCTCCGCTACATATATTATCTTATTATGTTATCTTATCTTTTATCTTATCTTATATCTATAAATTGCTAAGAGCCGCTTCCACAATCGCCACGTGCAACCTCCTCGAGCTAATGAATGGCATTCTTTTTTAACACCGCATTTTTTTTTCTTCGTAAAAACGGAATTTTGTTTAGCGCTATATAGAAACCAAATTTTTCGCTCGATTCTCCGCTACATAAACCGAACCAAAGTGAGTTTCATTTTAAGTTTCAATCAACCAAATTTTTGATTCGATTTCGCACAACAATTGAATAAAACCGTACTTTTTTATCAAACGCTGCATCGTTAGTAATTTGTGCAGTAAAGGGAAGAAAAAAAAAAAGACCGACGGATTTGAAGTTCTACCAGAATGTACGATACAAGATTAGTCAAGTTTAACTATAACATACAAAACAAAAATAAGGGCAAACAAATACCACACAAGAAGGTGTGCCCACATGTTACCACCTTAACACCACATTAAATGCTTTTATTATTTTGAACAACATAACATCGGTGGAACCGACGGCCGCTTATAGCATTTAACGCTACTAAAATTGACGCTTTGGAATACCAATCACTTTTTATATCCTTCGATCGATAGATAATGAGTGAAACACATTTTAAAAAACATATTAATGATCCGGAAAGCTAAGGTGTCCCGGAGATTTGACCGCAGAAGCTTATGGTCCGCTTATTGTTTTTCTATAATATTTCATTACGAAAGTCGTTTAAAGTGATTGACTTTATGACATTGTTCTCCGATACGCCATTGTGGTTTATTTTGTAGGTGGAAACTCCTGATAGGGCTGGAAGAGAAGTGATTCACAATCTTCACGTCTCTAAGAAAGAGCTAACTATTGCAGAGAATGTGATCTGTTTCTGTTGCTCTCTTTGTTACGATTTACGCCACGCGATTTATTTCACGTTAGTGATTTATTATTTGCAATCGTCGCCGCTACCTCAAGCATCCAAATATGTATTCTAAGAGAACGTGACAAGCTTCCGCTGATTATTTTTGCCAAGCTATCTCGCCAAGAGATGAAATTGTTAAACGCCTTGAGAAAGAACGAAAGCCTTTGTTGGCAAGTAGAGACATCGAGGATATCTCCCGACATTTGTATGCATAAAATCAAGACTCAAGCCGGTGCAAAATGTGTTAGATGTTCTTTATGAGGCTCAACCTCATATGCAAGCAGTGGTCAAAAAGGAGATTATCAAGCTTTTGCATACGGGTATCATTTACGCAATTGCCGATAAAGGAAGTGATTTATTATTTGATATTATCGTTATTATTATCTATTCTTTGATATTATCTTATCTTATATCTTCTTCTCTTCTCTTCTTATATCTATAAGATGCTAAGGAGGTGTGTCCACAAGAGGCCACGTGGCACCCTCATATCCTTAGCTCACACGTGTACATTTGATTTTATTTTTTTACCTGTGTTTTTATTTTTTATTTTTTTTATCAAACGTGTACCGTTAGTAGTTTGTGCAGAAAAGGAAAAAAAAAACTGACGGATTTGAAGTTCTATCACAGAGTGTACGGCGAAAGATTGATCGTTTTTAATGTATAAAATACATCAATACGCCAGTACCTTTTTTTTTTATCAATCTTATCTTATCTTCTTCTATCTATAAAATGCTAAGAAAGTGTCACTGATCAGACGCCACCACGCGGCCACCTTCTTATCTTGACACGCAAGCAAAATTTTCTTTTTTATTTTTAAAACAATGATTTTTATTTTCTTCTTCGTAAAACCGAATTTCTAAGTAATAAGCTATATATAAATCGAATTTTTTTGATTCTCTCCATTACATAAACCGAACCAAAGTGTATATTTTGATACGGTTCAATTTTATTACCTCCAATAGACAGAAAAAGACCGACGGATTTGAAGTTCCACCGTAGAAATAGATGGGAATATTAGTCAAGTTTAAAATATAAAATACAACAACAAAACAATTAGGTCAATAAAATAAGGCAAAACAAATAAAACCGGAAATTCAAGCAATAAGTATATAAAACCGATTTTTTTCGAATCTCGCCATATAAACCGAACCAAAGTGTATATTTCAATACGGTTCATTTTTATTACTTCCAACAAACAGTGAGATTTTAGTTTTAAGTTTCAATCAACCGAAAATTTTCGATTCGATTTCGGCACAACAATTGAATAGAACCGTGTACTTTTTTTCTCAAACGTGTACCGTTACTAGTTTGTGCAGAAAAAAAAACGACGGATTTGAAGTTCTACTGTGTAGTGTACGATATGGAAGATTAGTCAATTTAGCTATAAAATACGGAATTTTTTTTTAGGGCAAACGAATATCCGCGCCAAGAAGTTGTGCCCTCATGTGACCACGTGGACACCACATTAAATGTTTTTATTATTTTGAACAACATAACGACGGTGGAACCGAAGGCTGTTTGCAATACGAACATCATCAAAATTGACATTGAAACACCAAATCACTTTTTATATCCTTCAGTTCGTATAGAAAATGAGTGAATCACATTTTTAAGCATATTAACGATCCTGAAGCTAAAGCGCGTCCCGAGATTCACCACGTAGCTTATCATCCACGATTGTTTTTCTATAATATTTTATTACGTGAAAGTCGGTTTTTAAAGGGCAAAACAAATATACGCATTAGTTAGCGTGTGTCCACACGCGACCACGCGACACCACATTAATTTTTTATTATTATTTTGAACAACGTAACGCTCGGTGAACCCACGCCGCTTGCGCAGACTGACGTTATTAAAATTGACGCTGGAATACCAATTCATTTTTTATATCCTTCAAATCGATAAAAATGAGTGCGACATTTTAAAGATATTAACGATTTAAGCAAAGTCGCCCCCGGAGATTTAATCGCAGAAGTTATGGTGACGCTTTATTATTTTTATATAATGTTTCATTACGTGAAAGTCGATGTTAAAGCGATCGACTTTACGACATCGTTTCTCCGATACATTTTATCGTGGTTTATTTTGTAGAGCGAAACTCCCGATAGTACTGGGGAAGAGAAATGATTTACAATCTTCACGCCTCCAAGAAAGAGCCACCTCTCGCAGATGATGCGATAAGCTTCGCTGCTTTTTTTTCGCTTTGATTGTTACGCTTAGTTTTACGCTATTTATTTCACGCTTGACATCTATTCTTCTTGTGATTATTATCAGTGAATAATTTATTGCCATCACGCTGCCTTACACTACCATGTTTACTAGTATATCTATAAGATGCTAAAGAGGTGTGTCCACAAAGCGACCACACGACCTCCTTACCGACACGCTGCATTTTTGATTTTTTTTTTTTATTTTACCTTTGTGTTATTTTTTATTAATTTTATCAAACGGCACAAACGCTGCACTGCTAGTAGCTTTTACGCAGAAGAAAAACAAAAGAAAAAAACCGACGAATTCAAAGTTCTATCACAGAATGCATATAAATGGAAGATTTAATCAAATTTAATTATAAAATAAATCAACACGTATACTATTTTTTTTTTTATCAAACGCACTATTAATTAGTATGATAAAAGATAAAAGAAAAAAAATGGAAAGACCGACTTGATTTGAAATTTACCGCAGAGATAGTATTTATGATGGAAAGATGGACCAAGCTTTTAATATAAAATACAACAACAAAAAAATACGGCCAAACAAATATCCGCAAGAATGAAGGTGTATCCACGTGACACCCTCCTTAGATGACACGTGTACATTTAAATTTTTTTTTTTTGTTTATCAAACGTGTATCGTTATTAGTTTGTGCAGAAAAAGAAAAAGAAAAGGAAAGATCGACGGATTTAAAGTTCTACATCAGAGAAATGATTTTTGGAAGATTTAACCAAAGTTTAGCTATAAAATACATCAACACGTGTATATTTTTTTATCAAACGCACAGTTAGTAGCTTTATAAAAAAAAAAAAATACCGACGGATTTGAAATTTTACTACGTAGTCAGACGCTGAAAGATTTGTTGCAAAATTTAATTATAAAATACAAAAAATGGTCAAACAAATATCCGCGCTTATGACGACGCTACTCACACACGCGCCACGCGACGCCATATTAAATGCTTTTTTTTTTTTTGAACAACATAACGTCGCGAAACCGACGGCCGCGCAGCAAGACGGGCGCCACTAAAATCGACGCTTAATACCAAATCACTTTTTATATTTTTCGATCGCTTGACACGCTGTTTTTTTTTCACTAAACGAATTTAACACAAGATCAATAAATGATTCATTAACGATAAAAACGTTATATAGAAAAATGCGCAAGACATTTTCAAGATATTAACGATCCTGCCTCACAAGGCGTCCCGTAAGATTCGACCGCAGAAGCTTATGGCCGCTTATCGCTTTTCTATAACGTTTTATTACGTGAAGTCAAGTTTAAAGCGATCGACTTTACGACATCGCTTTCCGCTACATCATATCGCGCTTATTTCAGATGCGAAAACTCATAATACTACCGGAAGAGGTTTCGATTCACAATCTTCACTTCTCTGCAGAAAGAACTACTTCTGCGCAAAATACGATATGCTTCGCTTGCCGCTTCGTTCTCGCTCAATTGTTACTTGCTTAAACTTACGCGATTTATTTCACGCCGATCTATTTTTCGATATTATCGCTGATAACGATTTACGTTAGCCATCGACGTCAGACGATCGCTCACGTTCACTAGTAGATTAAATTGAAAAAGAGAAAAATGAAAAAATATTTTAGATAGTACAAAATATTTTTACGTGTTTTTTTAAATATTGAGAATAAGCTGGTAAAGTGGATTTTGATTTTTTAACCCAAAGAGAGATTGCCGGCTAAGCACACAAAAACAGAAAATAGTATAGAGATCCACTAAACAAAAAAAAAGCCGGCGAGGTGGGGGCACAACCCCAGCGAGACAGTCAAGTCAGGCAACGCTTTCCGGTGAACCGAGCTTGCCTAGTAGGATCCGGAAAATGTATTCGGATCACTTTCCCTCTTCTCAACATCCTCCACGTGTCCTACCCGTTTGGCTCTTCCCTACAGCTACCTACCGACGTCCCACGCCGTCTGTCTTCTTTGTATTTCCGCCGTCCGATTTAAATCCCTAATACAAATCCCCTTTTTTAATTTTTTTTCTCGGGTTAGAAATTGAGACCGCGTCATTAATTCCGCCGGTCAACTTGTAAACTCTAATAAGGGTAACCCTATACATATTCATACCCTCAATAATTATAAGCTCATTCTCATCTGTATCTTTCTCTCTCTAGAATTATTAGCTTTCTAGATCGGAGGTAATCGACGGCCGCCGCCGGTTGAGAATTATGGAAGATGAAGAAGATATCCAGTCACAGAACTCCGGAGAAAGCGGATCTCCGGCGACTTCTCGTTCCGATGGTAGGATTACTGTAACCGTGGCTTCTGTCCCGCCGTCGTCTCAAGGTTCTTTGACTCTAGCCTTGCCTAGCCAGCAGCCGATGCAGCAGCAGCAGCAGCAGCTGCTGCAGCAGAGCTCGAGGTCAAGTGGCAAAAGTGGAGGAGGAGGAGGTGGAGGTGGAGGTGGCGGTGGGAGTGGCGGCAGGGAGGATTGTTGGAGTGAAGGCGCTACGTCGGTGTTGATTGACGCCTGGGGTGAACGGTATCTTGAGTTGAGCCGTGGGAATCTGAAGCAGAATCACTGGAAGGACGTTGCTGACATCGTTGGGAGTCTTGATAATTCTAGTAAAACTCCAAAGACGGATATTCAGTGCAAGAACAGGATCGACACCGTGAAAAAGAAGTACAAGATGGAGAAGGCCAAGATCGCAGCCGGCGGTGGGCCAAGCAAGTGGCCGTTTTATGAGAGGCTTGATCGATTGATTGGCTCCACAGCTAAACTTCCTTCCTCCTCCGGTGGTGGTGCCGGTTTTCTGGAGGGATGACCCCAAGCCAAAGGGTACCCATGGGAATCCTTTGAGCTAGGTCAAACCCTAATTTAAGGCATCAACAACAACAGCATCATCTGCAGAAACACAAGCCGCCTATTCGGAAAAGACCAGTGGCTTCTGACAGTGAATCTGAACCGGAGCTTTCTCCTGATTCAGCTGATGATTTCCCTCCATTGACATATGAGAGGAATAAGAGGCCTAGAAGTCATAATCAGAACGATTTCGGTGGAGGAGGAAGGCCTGGAACAAACACAGGAAAAGATGCAATAATGGAGAAAAGAGGCAGCAAAGAAAAGAACTTGGGGAATTCAGTAAAGGATCTAGCTTGGGCAATCATGAAATTCGTGAAGCATACGAGCAAGCTGAGAGTTCCAAGCTGCAGCAATTGGTGGACATGGAGAAACAAAGAATGAAGTTTGCTAAAGAACTTGAAGTTCAGAGAATGCAGTTTTTCATGAAAACTCAGTTGGAGCTTTCAGCTTCACAACAACCACCATAGGAGGTCCGGTAATGGGCGTAGTAATCATCACCGCAGCAGTATCAACACAGCCGCCACCAACAATAATGACCATAGTGATAGTAGTAATTGAGCAGGAATTTGTGTGGTGCTTTTACATTCAGATTAGATTATGTACTAATTCGTGGGCTAAGGTCCCCACTTCTATCATCATCATGTATCATAATTAGGATGTCTTGATATGCTTCGGCTTGTTTAAGAACATTTAGTGTAATCTTACAAAGCAATAAAGCCGTGTGCTTTATTTTCAGATGATTCACTAATATCTTGTAGTGTGCCCATTTGATCCATCTGTTTGGTCCTCTAGTTTGCATTATGAGTAATGTGTATACTGAATACACCTCTGCTGGGAATTTTAATTTTTAAAATCCATAGGTGTTTTTTTTTTGGCATAATAATGTTGTGACTGGATCATATTTCTTTCAAGAATTGTGTGGCTTGATGCTGCAGTTTCAACTTTGAAAGAGCTTTGCCTTCCAAGCTTGGAGGAATTGGGGAGAACATCTCAAGCTGGTGGTTCTGTTTTCTGTAATCTGCATTCACGGGATCGCAGAGAAGATCAAAGAACTAAGACTGAAATTAATGATGCATGGGATCAGAATAAACTCATGAGTTGTGTGAGTTGATAGCTCTAAGCAAGGAATTGGGATCGTCTGCCGCCGCTCGCCTGCGCAAAGCACGCGACTACGCCAGTAGTACTCAAAACGACGTTTTTTTTTTTTTTTTTTTTTTTTTTTTTTAACTCGGAACCAAAAACGGCGTCGTTTTAACCCCTAACCTTATCATAGGAGCCCCTGCTGTGTAATACACGCAGCAGCAGCAGCAGCAGCAGAGGATCCGGGCTCCTAAGCAAGATAAATGGATTCAAGATTTTACGCGGATTGCAAAACTTGCAAAAGATACTGAGCAAGTAGTATCAACACCTGGTGACTCGAAAAGAAAAGCTAGGTGCTTAATTAAATATAAGAGTGAAAACACCCCGATCTTCAGTCCAAGGTCATTAATGATAATTTTTGCATTAATGATAACTATTATTTTCAGAATTTTGCCCTTAAAATTTAAGACATACCAACCTACTTTAATTTGTATGACAACCCTTAAAAACACTCATGTTTTGAAGGGAGGTGGTAACAAATTTAGTATGGGTGTTGTTAATGGCACCACGCCATATCTACCATTGGCACCTCAACAAATAAGAAAATGACAATTTATTCGGGCGTCACACTCTTTATTTTTATGGATAAGGGGTCTACTTCGGGCTCCACATTTATTATACAACACTACTTTTTCCAGACAATAAATACTTATATAGATTTATTTTATTACAAACTAAGCCCCTAACTTTTTAAAAATTCCAAATGAATAAAGACTTTTTCGATTTTCATAGAGGTTGAATGCTGCACTTTGACTCTTGGGCGGTCGAAATTACCATTTTTGACGCCTAAGGGTTGAATCTGTTCACACACGTTGCTGTTACCTAACTCAATTTGTTTTCAATCCAATACATGTTTAAACAATATTTACCAAACTTATAAAAGGGATAAAAGATCTTAGTATGTATTTTACCCTTATTTACATTGAAATACACATTTCGACTAAGTAAAAAAATGAAATTGAAAGTTAGTAAGAACAATGCACTTTTCAACTTTGTGGAGGTTGAAATGTGCAATTTTGACTCTTGGGATGTCGGAATTACCATTGTCGACTCTCTAAGGGTTGAATCTTGTCTGGACGTGTTGTTTTGGCCCAACTTACTTTGTTTTCAATCCAACACATGTTTAAACAATATTTACCAAACTTATGAAATGGGTAAAAGGTTTTGGTATGTGTTTTACACTTATTTAAGTTGAAATACACATTTCAACTAAGTAAAATTGAAATCGAAAGTTAGTAAGAACAGTGCACTTTTCGACTTTGTGGAGGTTGAAATGTGCAATTTCGACTCTTCGGAGGCCGAAACTAACATTTTTGACTATGTAATGGTTGAATAATGTCTGGTCATGTTGTTTTGGCCCAACTCATTGTGTTTTCAATCCAATGGTAATAAATGAGAACCAAAAGCACAAAATGATCACCAAAATAAAAGGTAACCACCAACATTCAAATTCAACATCATAATACAAAACAACCACCAAAATACATATTCACCACTAACATACAAAGTATCCACCAAAATACAAAATGATGACACAAGTACAATGATTTGTTTTCACAATTCTTGTATTAACTTTGTTTGGTATTATTTCTTCGATTTCAACATACTGGGATCACTATCTATAATCCAAGCATTTTTCTTTCTCTCTCGGTCTTCTTCTCTTCTTGAATACGCATATCTTCCTCGATTAATTCGTCAATACTTGGCAAGACATATTCTTCATCAATAGTTCGGGTTTCTTGACCATTAACCTACATTATTTAACCACAATTCTATAATCTAACCATACAACAAAACAAAGTGTATAACAATGAAAGAAAATTGTTAGGTATATTCACACCTGTACGCCTTCTTTTACACCTTCACTTATTTCTCCTAGAAGAGGAATTTGAGATAAAGTATCAGCTTGAGTTACTTGCTCATCTACCTATAGTGCATAAACAAGGTTTTAGGACCAACATATGAACATATGCTTTCAAAAAAGTCGAATGTAGTATGTAAAAATTGACTGTGCAATTGTAGTATCCATATTCGACCATGTTCTAGTTGAACAATGTTGAGTTGCTCGACTGTGTATCAATGGAAGTAAATTTCAACTCTTCAACTGTCGAATAAGAATGCAATTTTTTACTTAAACTATTGAAACAATTTTTGACTCTGCAGCTGTTGAAATGCACGAATTCGACCCCCGCAGAGTCGAATTCGTGTACGAGATGTTTAAAATTGTTTTTAATTCATCTTTTGCATCTTTATGCTAGCATACTACAAGCTATCAACTAATACACATGATTATGCTTTCAAATAACAATAAATTCTAAGCATCAACATGCTCATTACCTTCATTTCCTCTTCTTCTTGCCATATCACTTCATGGGATGTCTCCATTAACAAAACTTCATTGGATGACTCCATAATTGTTAAGAACTTTTTTCCAACCTTCCAAACCCATAAAACTTCGCTTTACATTGACCCTATAATATGGGTTTTTTATAAACTTGATCAAAAATCCTTTTGTTTTGTAATATATGAAAAATAAAAAAGATGAGCTACATTAAAATAGTTGGATGATGAAGAAGAAAGAAGATTAAAGCTTTAGTGGTGAAGGTTTGATAAGAAGAAAATGAAGTAGATGAACAAAGTAGGTATGAAGAAGATGATATGGAGGAAGATAATGAAATTTGAGGAATACTGAAAGAAGAAGGGTTTTGGAAGGAAAATTGTGTGGTGCCCTAGGTAATGTTACAATTATATATTTTCAATAGTTTATGGGCCATTGTGTAATTATTTTTAGTAAGAATGAAAATAAGTAAAATACGCACATTACAGTGAGTGAGGATGATATTTTCGTAATTATCAAATGACGCTACTTAAGTTTTTGAAAATAACATTACAATGCACAGATCAAGAGATTTTCTTTCGCACATACACTTAATTTGTGGCGCCTGAATAGTTATAGCGTTATATGCCATTAACAACACTCTTTTAGTATATATAATATCTTTAAAGATAATTTGTTACATTTAACTAATTAAGTATTTATTAAATAAATCTCAATTAAGTCATAGGCTATTCGATTACTATATTTGAAGCTCGAATTTGACTTGATTTATTATTCTAATAGCTTTGACTAAAGCTCAAAATAAAAATATAGTCCAAAAATAAAGCTTAAAATAAAAAATAGATATTGAAAAAAAAAGTCATTCCTTTTTCGGTTCATTTACAACTATAAGAACCATAGACCAGAAATGGATTTTTCTTTAAGGAAAAATAAAACTGATAAGCTGGACATTTTCGTGAAGAGTGATGATACGGACATTTTGTCATAACGACTGACATAATGATCACATCTACCGTTGATCATGAGTAATAATACAGTCACAACTGTTATGTTATAATAAATGACACAACGGTCATATGCAATGTTGATTGATAAGTCTAAACTGATCATGATTTAAACAAATCACGATCAACTATGCAAATAATTGTTTTGTTATTCGTTGTGACACAACGGTTGTACTCGTACCATTACAACATTGAAATTTGAAGGTTGAATACGCTCGGCCCATCATGATAGGCGGATTTAGATGGATGGAGTGGTCCCAAAACCACCAAATTTGAAAAAATAAAATAAAACTAGTGTGCCACTGCGATGACACTCGCGCACTCTCACTTTTTTACGCACCGATTATAGCTTTTATGTCTGCAATAAATTTACTTTAAAGAAAAAAAAAAGAAGATATCAACCTACCTCGAAGATCAAAATGCACATTCGCAAAAAGGCCAAACCAGTAGCTTTCAAACCAATAAAACTACATAATAACAAAATTAAAATTTCTCAAACTCGAATAAACGAATCATAATGTAGAATATTATTATTCACGCCGATTAACCCTAACTAATACTAATAAAAAAAAAAAAATAAAAGGTTCGAAGATTTTCATTTTCTTATCTTTTATCAAGTAAATTAACCGGGATAATAAGTAAGATAAACGGAGTTGATCTCGCTTTTTTATTTTTACGATCTTTATGTATCATGATCGAATTTAACATTCTCATTCCTTATCTAATTTTTACAATAGTTTATTTTCTAGTAGTTTTTGTGGCACCGCATCAAATCATACGACTTTGTTTTACTTAACCAAAAATTTCAAGATCGAAATGCACCTTCGCAAGACAAAAGTCAAACCAGTAGTTTCAAATGCACTAATAAAACTATATAATAACACAATTAAAATTTCCAAACTCGAGTCGAGAATTGAATGCTTCAAATAAAAACTCAGCTGATAAACACGCTGATGCGATAACACCGCATCAAATCATACGACTTTGCTTTTACCTAACCAAAAAAAAAAAAAGAAAAGACAAAAATTTTGGTATAAATGACGACCAAAACGTCGTTAAGCCGATCGACCAAAGCGCCGCAAAAAGCCGGACGACCAAACATGCAAATTTAATAGTATACTAACTATATGACTATATGTATCATTGTATTATATAATCTTTTTTTTTCCCTAGTTTAAATACTCTGCCCATGAGACGTTATAAATAAATTATCATTGTAATCGACGCACTCACAGCATATATATAATCTTTAGTATGTATTTAGTTGTGCACTGTAGTAGATGCTCTATTGTGCTGTCCCTATATCTAAAATAAATAAAAACAAAAACTACTACAACTGATCTACATCGACGCTATACCTAAAAAAATATTTAGCCCAAATGAATAGTGTTGTTCTATATTCGGGACGACATCAGAAATCGCTTCTTGCTCAAAACCGCTGAACCCTTTCTTCTTCCTCATCTATTTTTTTTTCCACACACTGCATTTAAGCATCAATGCCATTCCATTTTTTTTTCAACAGTAATTTCCACATTCCACACAAGTAAGCTCTTTTTTTGTTGTTGATTTATATATGGGATTTTCACATTTTGTATCAATTTGTAGTCATTTCGTAATTTTGCTTCATGAACATGAATTTGGGATTTCTTGCAAATGGAAATTATCGATTTGCCATTTGCCATCCATGATAACGATGATGATGGTTTGTTTATTAAGAGTCAGATATACCGCTTGAAGTTGTTTTGTGGGATTTTTCTTTTCGAGAGTAAATGTATTTTACGAGTCCATCACGAGTAATTCATCATTAATCCGTTCACTTGCAGCTTGCAAATTAACCCGCACTCCGCGCGCTCTCTCTTCTCCTCGCCGCTCTAGTCCTGCCTTATGATTTCACGCTTCCCCCGTGAATTTGTAATCCCTCGCTTTTTCTTTTTTAGAGTGATTCTAAGCAAAATTTTGTTTCATTTCAAATTTTTTCTTTAAATCATTTAGTATTCTCGGGTTCTTTGCTTTGTGAAGGTTTGATATTTTTTGTTGGTATATTATTAGAGAGAGATCTTCTTGTCTATAATTTGTTGGTCATACATATATACAGAGTATTGTTGTTAAAGCTATGGAAATTAATTTTTGTGTATATTACTCGATCCGCTTTCGATGTTATGTTATTTTAGTATGAATAACGACATTTCCGGAATTATGCGATGATGGCGGGAGTAATCGATGACGGGTTGAGCGTGAATTTTACCTATCTCAAACAAATGGTGATCGCTACTCAAGTTGCACAAATGATTTGGACACCTCAACCGAGTTGGGAGGCGATACGTCCGGGAAAAAAAGAACAAGAACTTCTCACCAAACGAGGACCTTGTGTTGATATCCGCTTAGCTTAACGTAAGTCTTGACCCTATCCGTAGCACAAAAATCAAAAAGCGCATCAAGATCGAAAAGAATTGAGACATATTTTAATGAGTCCATAGATGCCAAGTATGGACAACGCACAACAGATCTCTTCAAGTCGATGGCAAAAATCCAACAAGGTGTTAACAAGTTTTGTGGCTATCACACGCAGCCTTGAGTTATCTCAGAATCTGTGCAACTTGCCAAGATTTGGTATGTAAACCGATACTTTATGTGAATGAAATGAATGTCTTAAAAGTTAGTAATAAATATTGATCTTTGTGTTACTGTATTGAAGAGGCCAAACAGTGTACCATTCAAGGAGAAATGTGAATTTCAATATGAACATTGTCGAATAAACTTAGACATCAATGTAAGTGGATCAATCTCGGAAGTCAAGGACCGTTTAAAAAGAGTGCTGCTTTCATCCGATACGCTTAATTTGATGATGAAGAGAATCCTACTTCGACTTTGTCGATTTGGATAGACCACCGGGCGAAAAATAAAGAATGGTCGATGATACCGAGAGAAAGAGAAAGAGAAAGGCAAAGGGAAAGGGAAAGGGAAAAGGAAAGCCTTTGACACATCTCAATTTGATGTCACTTTTAGCAACTATATGTAGGAAAACGCAAAGATGATGAATCAAAATGGTGATGGTAAAACAACAATTGAGATGGATAAGAAGAAACTTGATATCGAGTCGCTGGCGCGGTCGGGTTTACAAAGAAAGAGAAGCGCAAACGGGCAAAGGAAGATCAAGCAATAATGATGATGAATTTGAGCAAGTTGAGACTCAAATACAAAGAGAATATTTTGCAAAATTACAGTCGATGTCTTCACGAGAATGATGTCTAAATAAAGCAAGACTTTATGCTATGCTTTTGGACAATGATTAGTAAATTAAGTTTAACAACAAGATGGTTTTTGTTCTTGGTTCTGGCTTTTGGTTGGAACTCACGATGTAGGTTATGATTTGTAGTCCCCTGTAATTTTAGGTTCTGCAAGTTGCAAACATGGTTTCTCGTTGGAATTGTCATTAATGTAATGTGCAAACATGGTTTCTCGTTGTTATTTTCTTTTAGTCCCTCGTGTTTTTTGTCTCTTTTCTTTGGATAACTATCATGACCAAATAGAAGAGATAAAAATATGCTTCATTGAAGAAGTTAAAGAAGCAATAGATGCACAATGTGAATCGAATTTCATGGTATCATATATGTGTTGTTTGTGCATATGTTGGAACAACATAACATAAAAAAATGAAAAAAGGAACATAACATCTAACATTCATATCAAATAAAACACCAATACAAAGATTCAATAAAGAAAAGAACATAAATGACACAACACGAGACTTATTTCTAAACAAGAAAAAGATACAACAACACGAGACTTATTTCTAAACAAGAAAAAGACGCTCAAATGCAAAACAACATTAAGACACACATCATTCCTCACTATATAAATTCCATAGATGTTCCACTAGATCATCTTGAAGTTGACTATGCATTGCTCTATCTCCGATCTCGCCGAGGATTGCATGAAGTTCATAAGTTCAAGTATAAGTTGCGTGTTACAAAGGGGAATCGGAGGACTCAAGGGATTTGTTCATATTCGTAGATATCCGTTGTGGGTGAAGTTCCCGCCATCCTCGACAATCATATCAGGCATGATAATACATGCCAACATGATCTTCTTGAGTGTGGCACGGTCATAAACCGCCGCAGACCACGGACAATTGCAAATCGCTCAGAAGACACCAAAAGCACGCTCAACGCCCTTTCTAAAAGATTCTTGAGCACCAAAGAAATATTTGGTCTTACGATTCATTGGTAATGGAATTGCTTTGACAAATGTTGCCCATGGAGGATAGATCCCATCACCAGATAATAACCCATATTGTAGTCGTGACCATTAATCGAATAGTTAATCAAGGGCCCTCGCCTCTTGTTATTTCGTAAAACACACGTGATCGTTTCTAGTACATTGATATCATTATGTGATCCCGGTAACCCAAAGAATGCATGCCAAATCCATAAATCATAAGATGCTACAAATTCTAAGATAAGTGTAGTTCATGACAATGACCGTGGAACATACCTTTCAAGCAGCTTGGACAATTTTTCCACCTCCAATGCATGCAATCGATACTACCCAACATTCCTCGAAAGCCACGAGCTTCACCGACTTGAAGCAATCTTGCAATGTCATCCGAGTTTGGCTTTCGTAGATACTCCGGACCAAATATATCAATGATTGCGCCAACAAGCGTGCCTCAAACTTTTGTGGGTCAGTGCTTTCTCCAATCCGTATGTACTCATCCATGAAATCACCGTTACTCCCATACGCCAACATCCGCAGCGTCGCAGCTTGTTTTTTGAAGAGATGACAAACCTAATTTTCCAAAGAAAGATTTCTTTTTTGTTGAAAGTATGGATCATGTGTTTCCATCGCCGAGTGAATCCGCATGAATAACTCACGCCTCATCCGAATCTCCTACGAAACATTTGATCCAAAAACGGCGGTGTAGCAAAATAATCATTAAATAAGCGCTTGATGCCCTTGCAAAGTTGTCACGATCAATAGATGTCCGTGATTGTCGGAGCTTTCACCTCAGGCCTCGAGTTTTTCTCTTTCACGCTTGAAGGCTAGAATTTGAATCATATCATCGCTATCATCGCATCCGCATAAATAATCTTTCAAAAATTATTGTTGCCACTCATTGTGTAGATGAAGCTTGACAAAATAAAATATAAAATGTAAACTATAAAAGATTTTTTTAGCTCTCAAGTGTGGTGAAGAATGAATGAACAATAGCTTTATTTATAGTTGATTTCAAAATACGACCGTTGGAAAATAATTATTGAATTTGAATTTGAATTTGAAATTTGAATCTCAATTTTTTTATAAAGACATGCCATTGAAATATAAAGCGCTTGAATTTGAATTTGAATTTGAAATTTGAATCTCAATTTTTTTAAAGACACGCCATTAAATATAAATGTTTAATATAAATATTGAATTTTAAAAGTAGTTACAAGGTGTTTTTGAATTTTGCAAAAATAAATATTTTAATGTTATAGGTATATGGATAAAATCGTCACGCGGAAATATTAATCGAGATGTTGTAAAATAGATATATGTATTTTTTAATATTATTTTAGGGATGCATTTGAAGACATCTACTGCAAAGTCGCTTTAACGCGTTCTAAGTTCTAACTTTAAAATAAATAAAAAATCTTGTGCTGGGCCATTGTTTCGACTCTTGTCACTACTCCTTCCAATAATTTTCGTAATTTGCTTGCTTTTATTTATTTGTTATTTTATATTTTTTTCCTTCTTAACGCTTCATTTCAATAACCCAAATTTTGATATAAATTTCCATGCACAAGGATTTAATGGTATTTTTGTTGTTATTTTACATTCTATTTTAAACACATTAATCATTTTTTTAATCTGTATGATTCTTCTATCTCTCGCGGTATAAAAAAAATAAATAAAGAGGAGGGAGTATCATTTTTACTGTTTGCAGCAATTTATATTATTTTTGTTTTAACCCTAAAGTTAAACTTCATAAACAAACCTCACGGTCCTCACCCACAGCTCGCTCGCCCAACTCCTGGGCCGCCCTAGCTTAATTGTTTCCCCTTCTTCGACTGCGTTCAGACCTCCAGGCTCCAGCTCCAGCCGGACCGCCGGCGCCGTGCTCCTACAGTCCAACAACAGCTCACAATTGCTTGACTGCTCCGCTGCTGCAGTGCTGCTTCCATTTCAGGTAAATTTCGATTTGGTTGTTTTTTTTGGAAGTGCTTCAGTGCTTGTGTAGTTGTTTTGGTTCCATAGTTCCTTTAAAATTATTATTTCCAATTTGATTTTTTTAATACTTTATTTAAGTGTGTTGAATAGATTTTTGGTGGGAATGGGATTCCCCGTTATAGAGATGTTTTTATGCTCAAGTGCAGCTTTACGATTTTGCTGTTGACTGTTGTAGTGTTGTGTTTTGTTTTTTTCTTCTTTTCTTTTGGGTTTCAGGCTTAGTGAGTCACTCACTTTGTTTAGGTAAATTGGTAAATGGTTGGTAAATGCTTAGATAATTTAAGTGCGATGGACAAAATTAGATTAATTGATTACTGGTGCCTGCATTGATAATTTCACAGGAATTAATCTAAAATGACAAGTGAGAAGCTGCAATCTAAGAAATAAAAATTATTGATTGTTTGATACATGGTTTTCCAAGGCTAATGTTGAAAGTTCAAGGTCAAATGCTGTTTTTGAACCTTTGGTATCTTCTCTTCCATTTGTTAGCGTCCAACAACCAGTGCAGTTAGAGCCTTCTTAAACCCACAAAACAATCTCAGTATTTCTTCTTGAGGTGATATATTTATTCCTTTGAAAAGTGAAAACCAAGACCACCCCATAATAATTTCTTGATCCGCCACTGTCTAATGTCTATGAACAATTGAACATACGTCTAGAAGTATTTTGAGATGATGATTGGTGTTTACCATGTTTTAATCAATTTAATAAACTTTTAGGTGGGACGGTTGGAAGTTTGGTTGAGAAGTGAATGTATATATTGACCTGGTTAGCAAAGCTTTTAATGCTCATACTTGAAGAGGCCTGATAGCCCATAATTAATAAATTGAGATTCTTTAGGTCTGGTGTTAAAGTATCACCTGTTATAAAATACTCCTATGTGATGATACAAATTATCACCTCCAATGGGGCGCCATATGGCGACGCCCAAAGGCATTAAGAGCAGGCCCGCCACCCACAACCCCTATCCGAACCTCGTAAAGCTAGGGGGCGGCGGCGGTCAGAAATATAAGGCTCCCCAAGGAAGCCGCGCAAGACTTGAGAGAAAACAGGGGGCGAAGGCCCGACAACGAGGACGGCGACCTGGGCGACCATAAGGGGTCGCCGCCCGGATATTACATCCACTTGCTACTAGATATTTTACCCACTTGATGTCAGATATTTAGTGTTTACTTAGCTACTAAGACTAGTGACTAAGCTGCTTCTGCACCACCAGTCTTTACTTCACCCCTAAGTTTAATCTCCCTATAAAAGGAGAGTCTTGTGTAACCTAATAAAGGAGATCTAAGACCAAAATTAACGGACAAAAAGCTCTGCAAAAACAAGCTTATTTCACCGTCCTCCTCTCGTCACTACCTGTCTCCGACCAACTTATAAGTAATCTACTCACGAATAAGCCAGATATCCACTCCATTAACGCCGCTACGCCATCGTGACGATTTCTGCATCGTCACTATGCTTTTAGAATTCCCAAGAAAACTGAATCTGGATAAACTTCGTCAGTGGTTGGGGAAATTAAAAAGCAATAATTTATTTCTTACATTCTGGTTGGATCTTTTATTCTTGCTTTTCCTCCTTCATTCTAATGAACCATCACAAACATCTGTAGGGCAGCTAATGTTGATTGAAAGTTGATGATAAAAATACACAAGTACATTGAAGATTCATATGTGATGAAAGACGGGTTGTTTTAATTTGTTTAAGCATACAAGGATGAGAAGGACAAAAAAGTTTATTGAATATGTGAAAAGAAACACCTTGATGATATTTTTATCTATGTCTGCCTGTCGTAAAGTGACTCTAGGTTTTTAAGTGCCAGTCTGCCCAGCTGACCGAACTGATACTAAATCTCAGCAGAAAAGTGAAATTTTGAAGGTGGGGAAGGTTGTGGAAAATTGAGACTTGAGTGAATGGAACTTATGTTCTAGGTCTTTGGGTCTTTGATTCATGTGATTTGTGGGCTACTCACCTCGTTTTGGTCTAATTCTAATTGAAGTTGCTGGTATATTTGTATTTGGCTTGACGGAGGTGGATGAAAAAATGGACTAAAGCAGCATTCTATGTTGGTTCTTCACCGGAAGGCTGAACCTCTTGACTTTTTCTTCTCTCGTTTGGATGTTTTGGCTGATTATTCTGAATACTAGTTAATTATTTATTTTCACTTTTTAGAAAGCTGCTTATAAGATCTGTCACTAGCATGTCTTGGTGTGCCGAGATCTTGTTTTATTTGAAATGTCTTTGATGTTTATTGCCTCATTAGTTCTATCTCTTCTTCCTAAAGGATAAATTTTATATTAGTTTCCATTGTTTATTTCCGCTTTCTCTTGTTGTAATTGCGATTGATTCTTGTACTATCAACAGAAGTTGTTGCTAGCTGTGTTGAATTTCAGATATGTCTGCGGGACCTGGACTTGAGTCTCTTGTTGACCGTAAGTGTTCATTTGACCTATCATCATATTACATCTTTGTCTGCTATTTTCAATGCTATTGTGTGTGGGAAATACTTCTTATGAAGGCTTATCTCAATTATTTTGCATCTTTTGTTCTTGTTTGCAGAACAGATTTCCTATATCACAAACGATGGGCGAATATAGTTGTGAGTTTCATATCAATCTCTGCAGCAGTTGGATGGTTACAATTTGGTTGCTCTTACTTACTCACTTCACTGATATATATTCTCAGGGTGTACTAAAAGGATTTGATCAAGCTACCAATATAATCCTGGATGAGTCGCATGAGCGAGTCTACTCTACTAAGGTGTGTCCTCGGATCTAATTAGGGCCCATAAGTTTGTAAAGGTTTGAGCTGTATTATATAAAGTCTCAAATTAGCTTTCCCCAAGTACCTCTATGAAAACAGTTGCTTCTGGCCTAGCATGAAAAAGTACATCTGAACCGAACTACTTATTCCCTCTCTTACTTTTCTTCTCACAATACATAACATCAACTTTATTCGACACGAGCAACATCTTTACCATAAATTTTCACCACGTAAGAATAACGCTGCAATATCTCATGTCCAAATGGGGACCCTTACTCTTTTTTCCTATAATTTGCAGGCAGGTGTTCAACAACTTGTGCTAGGGCTCTACATCATTAGGGGTGACAACATGTAATATACCCTTGTCTGCTTTCTTTGTGTGTGTGTTGCTACTCGTTTCTGAACAAACATCATACGTTGTCTGTCCGTGTTCTGATTTTGTTGATGTTTCTTTACACTAATGCAGCAGCATTGTCGGGGAATTAGATGAACAACTGGAGGCAGAGTTGGATCTGTCTACTCTGAGAGCTCATCCTTTGAAACCAGTCATTCATTAAATTAGAGGGACATGTAAAAGAATAGAATCCATGTATTGCCTATCTACTTGTTAAGTTTTGAACCCCGAGTCACTGAGTTTACTTACTGAGCCACTAAATCATATATGCCTGCTGGATCAGTGATCCATTATGGACATATATCTACACTATTATCTATCTGCTCTTCTGGAAGTGACATTATTGAATGTGAATTGGCTTGTAAGTACGTTTGAATGTTAAAATGATGTTTAGGGCTGTAGAAAATGCTTATGAACACCAAATAACGACCTCCGACTTTGATTACCGCAACAATGTTGCTGTCCGCGAGAGACATAGTTGTATACAAAGGATAAGCAAGAACCCATAAAACAAACTAATTTTCATCTATATGTTTCTTTTATATGAGAAGTCAAATTTTATTCGTGAATAAGATAGCCTCTCATAAGAAATTACCAATGATGAAGTTCGTCAACATGAGAGAAGTGTCTCTCTGCTTCCCGTAGTTGGAGTGGGCTTCATAGTTTTTTTTGACTTATATTCTCGGCTACCAATTATTGAATAATGACGATATGGACGTGAATGAGAATGCTTCTTTGAACCAACTTTAATGTCACATTAAACACCACCTCTGAAAAGGCACGAGTAATCTTGTAATTCATTTAGTTTCTCTCGTCGTAGCCACATGTTGTAAGCTAGGTCTAAAGGCGATTGATAATGATGATCCATCTAGGCAATGGCCCCGTACGGTCATTTCCTTATTAATCTGATTATGAACACATATCCCCAACTTAAGATCGGTCATCTAGTCCTGACCATCGCTGAACGGCTCAACTACCAGACAATTATTCCTTCTCGCCGGCTTGGTCTCGTCCACAAGTAGAGCACCTCGAACTGCGCATGAACATTCACTGCTCACATGAAAATGAACAGCTCCTTTAGCATGTCAACGACGGGAAATATTTGCGTGGAGAGAGATTTTTCGAAGTGAAGTGATTGGATGAAACGATCAAATGAACCGATCAACACAGCTTTAAACACACATAATGAAATTGCGCTGGTTTCATATGCTTCACACGCGCAAGACACTACACAAAGATTTCACCAACGGCCGCCCTCGCCCTCACCTATAAATACCCCCTAGTAGTCCGCAAACGAACCGAAATTGCTTATAACAAGCTCGCGTTCGCCGGCAAAGCTTCGTGATCGCTTGTTGTGAGAGATAACGAATCGAGCTCAAACTAATAATCAAGCTCGCTTTATTAATCGAACGAACACGAGCCAAGCTCGCGAGCGCCAATTAAGTTCACGAACCATATATCATGTATATACATTTCACCCGTTGAAAGTTGACAAAAAAAAAATACTACTATTAGGATTTTGTGTTTGTTTAATACACAAACGATCACGAGCTTGAATTCAAACAATAAATTGCTTTGTTTTGCCTCACTGCTTACAAAATATTGCAGGCTTAAAATTATAACTAAATGAAATAAACAAATGCTCGAGATCAAATATTACACTTCTATAACCGAGCCGAACCCAAACTAGAATAGCGGAATCGTCAACGGCCATATATCGGTGGGTGCCCTTAAATTCAAATTCCATACAGAGAGAGAATTGATAACCTGCTCTTGGAAGGGAAAACGATCGTTGTCTTTAAGCTCCAAGCCGAGAAGAAAACATCGTCATCAATGGCTCATCCTCAACAAGAAACTGCATCATCACCTTCTGATTACAGTGATTCCGGTTCTGATTCAGATGATTCCCTGTATGACCCATCTTTTGGTATTGTGGTGGACGACATCGAATCCAGTTTATCCAGACTTTCCATCAATCGAAGTTCCAAACCCAGGTATATACAACCTCGTCAATACCTAAAAGGAAAATAAATTATTTAAATCTAACTTGATAGAATAGAACAGAAATGGAGTCGTGGTATTAATTTTTAAAGATATGGCAGTAACGGGTCCATATAATCGCTTCCATTTGGTGGAAAAAAACAGTTGTGAAACTTTTCCGTTTAAGCATTTGTGCAGGTTAGTCCAATTTTTCATCAGAGTAGATTAATAGAATAGTAAGCATGCCATTTTGTGGTACAACAGGTGTTAAACCAGTGATTTGTCCGATGGGAGTAATGTTTTGGTGCTGTTAGAATAATCATTAAGCCCGCCAATTTGAGCTTTTTATATTTATCTTGACTACCGAATTTGGGGTTTTTTCTAGGGGTTCTCGTCAAAAGGATTTGAAAGACGAGCTGAATTTCGATGACATTATTCAAGGTTTGTGTCCGGATTTTGAACTTTTTTTGCAATACGGAATGTGGGGTTTCTAATACTGAATCAATGTTTTCCCTCCCTTTGTGTCAGCTGGGAATTTGGAGAAGCTTAAGGTGGATCAGTGCAAAGATTATCTCCTAAAACATGGATTGAGATTGACAGGCAATAAAGAAACTCTCATTCAGCGGATTAAGGAGCATCTCGAGTAATTTATTTTCCCCCTCTTCCCTTTAACTTTATCTTTTGTACAACCCTTATTGAGAAAGTGCATTTTGTGGTCCATAATCTGAGGTTTTTTTGTTGTCTTATTAGAATCTCAAATGGTGATGGGGTGAGAAAGTACCCAAGCGCCTAGTTTTGTTTATAACTGCAAAGGTATGAAATTTCACTTATTTGCTCTTGAAAACGCTGGACTATTCATCACAGATGTACTTCAAGCTCTCAATAGTTTCTTTCACGCTTTTGGGTTGGGAATGTTGCTAATCTTTACCTGGAAAACATTTTTTTTTAAAAATGATTGAATTTCCTAGCTAAATATGATTATATTTCCTGTAACACAGGTAGTAGACAATGTTTTTCTTTCTCATCCTTGGAAGTCTATTTGCATTAGCTGTTCATGTTCACTAGCAATTTGCTTTCTTGTAACTTTTTATTGTTAAATGCAGGTGATGCATGCACTGGGGATGTTGTCCTGTTTGAACAGAATGTATATGAAATGTAGGAAGTCTGATATCCTTTTCAGTTTTCATCAAAACCCTTTTATTTTGTTTTTGAAAACAACAAGCACGCCATTTGGTTACTCTCAAATGCTTGCTCATCATGACACTCTAAATGGCGTATATGAGATGCTATGCAACAAAATGGTTTTCATGTAGGGAATTACTGAATGAGTTTTTTATACTCTCAGGTTCAGCATTGCCTCAAGAAGTGCTACTGGTCCTCCATGTGGGAAAAGAATGGTAGCTGGCAGAATTATAAAGGAGAGTTACGGTACAGCAAAGCAGCAACATACTTTTACGGTAAGATGAGATGCATTGTACTACTTAGTTGAAGGTTTAGGATGCAGATTATTATGTCACCTGTACACTGAATTCAGAAAAGAACTTTGCTCATTTTCTGAAGTGATTATAATAACCCCTTAATCATTAATCTCCATGACACCCTCCAGAATCGGATGACAATGAGTCGGTCTTAGCACAGCATTTTGATCACACATTTAGTAAGTAGAATAGTCAATCTTTCCTGCTAGACCAGGACTTTTTTCATTTGGTAACAAAAAGTTTGATGGTTGCACGGCTCAGGGCAAGTCCCTGGACTCTTTGAGCGCTTATAGGAATACATATATATTACCCAACAACATAGTCCAACCCCTCGTGGCCTTATGCAGCAATGACTCGCTCTTACCAGCTGGGCCAACTTGCATTGGCACTAGATTAGAGATGATGATGTCTTTTAATGAGTTGCACTTGAATTTCTATTCTTCTATTGTGTTGTTCTACGCATTAGTAGCTAATATTAACTTGCTGCAATATCCTGTAAACGTATATTTCCAACAGATTGAGGTGCTGTGGAGCAAGGGAGAGAAGCCACTTCCTCCACTTCATCCTCTTCTCATCAAGGGCAGAAATCTATATAGGCTAAAAACAATGAGACAGGTTTGTTAGAAAATGCAGATCAACATTCACTTGAATATGCCACTTACCATTTTTGGGAATACCGTTAACTCTGCAATTTTGTTAATAAGAAATGGGAAGATGAAGGAAAAAGACAAAAGATGTTGGATGAGAAGCATGCTAGAGGTTTCGTTGCTCGCTCAAATAGAGAAGCACGTGTCAATGAGAAGGAAATGCGAAAGACGATGAAGACAAACAGGTAATGTTGAAGTTGACATTTACCTAAAACTTTATAATCCCATCTAGTGAACTAGAGGGACTTTTTAATTCTCCAACAAGAAATGTATTTTCAGTTCTGAATCTATTGGACTTTTGACAAACTAGGGTTGTGGACACGAGGATTAATTCTGGAAAAACAGGAAACAGTGGAAACAACCAACACCAACAGCAGCCAGCAATCATGCAAAATCCTAGTCTGGAGTGCAAGGAGAACCCCTCTCGTAGGCCAGAACCTTGTCTGAAGGTGAATAATTGCTCAGAAACGGTTCATTCCCAAAGACAGCCGTTGAGCAGCAGGGGCAGCAATAATCTGCCTGGGGCTCCGGCCGGTACTCACATTTTTCAGCAGCATAATACAGTGAACCATCCATTCAAATCAGGCCATTCAGGTTCTCAAGGTACAATGCAGTTCAGTACTTCAGTAAACGAGAATACAAGCCACAATCACGCGAGTATCCCTTACCAAAGATACGCTACATACCATGAAAGCAAAAGCTCAGAAGCAGCAAGAAGTTCATTCCAAGGTCCATATGGGAGTTCAAGACAGCATGTTAATCAAGCTGCTAGGGTTGATAATCGACTCAAAGGTGCTGAGAATCTAGGTTCCAGCACGAGTAATACGAACGTCCAGGTATGCCGATATTATCCCCAAGGAAGGTGTTATTTTGGAGATAACTGCAAGTATTTGCATGTGAAGCAAGGAAACTAAGGTGTTGCTGCAAGAAGTTGAAGAAGACGCAAGCGGAGTCAGTGGAGAAGAGGGAAGAGCTTGGTCACCTGTTACATGTGGTTGAAGAAGGCGTGTGGCATGTGGCGGGGTGGTACAAAAGAGGGAAGACACATTAGTGGCTACAAAAAGTTGAAGGCATGTAACAGGTGAAGAGGGAAAACCTTGATCACTATAAGAAGTTGAAGAAGGGAAGACATTATTTCGTCGTCATTTTCTGAATCTTGATTTTTCACTATTGGTCCAACGAATTCACCTCCAAAATTCAGTAATGTGAATCCATGATTCACTTAAAAGGCAGTGAAATCATGTCATGTTTGTGGTATTTTTTTAACAGCTTTGTTGAACACGACGAAAATGACTTGTCCGAAATTAGGTTGGAATGCAGTAAAAACATCAATTGTCTGGTGTGTGCAACTGTGACAGATCAAAATGTGCAATTGATTAGTCAACCTAGAGACAAACCTGATCATTGTAAACCAACTATACAACAAATGTGGATCTAAAAGGAAAAAGAGCAACAACAAAAAAAAAAAAAAGAAAAAAAAGAAGCAATAGTTTCAGCTAAAAAATTGAAAGTTGTTGATCAAGGAAATAAAATCTTGGCTTTGTACCATATTTCATGTCAACGATTGTGTTTAGTGTTTTGATTCATAACTACTCAAGTTAAGAACATGTTATTCTTTATGCATTGAAAAAATCTGAGACAATAAGGGATTTCTGGGAAAATCTCAAACGCACCCTTCACATGATCGAAGACGCGAGTATGTTGATACTAAGTTCAGCCAAAGTATAGTATCGATACCAAAGGAGAAAGCATATGTTTCCTGATATGCTTATGAACAATTTACAACCCTTAGCATTGCAAGAGTACAAAATTCACACAGAGAAACACTACTAATCTACACACACACACACAACAAAAAAATAAAAAAAATTGCAAATTACTAGTAAGAAAAACTCATCCACTTATATAACATCACTGAGAAGAACCATACAGCCTCATCTGATGCACATAACAAACATAAATCTACACGAAAAATCCACAAACAACAGGACTCTGTGTTTGAAACTCAAATAGTAGCCACAAGGTAAAAGTTGTTGTAGGACTGATAATACATCGTCGCCGTAGGGGATTTTATTGGTTCATTTATTACTGATAATACATAAGCTGCTGTGCAGCTGCAAGGTTTTGATATCCACCATCATATATGGCTTGGCTTGTTCCAGCCGGGCGCATGCCCATTGGTGCCTGCTTGTTCCCTTGTGGGTGCATGGCAGCAGCACGAACACCACCCCCCATCCTAGCTATTGCCACCTGTCGCTCATAAGCTGAGATGTCGTTTTCTAGAAGTCCTGGTAACAATGCCGGTGTTGGTGGTGGAAGAGGGTTTGAGGTTGTCCCAGGTGGTGTTGGCTTGTTACCCCATGAACACTAGCACAAGGGAAAGCAAAAACAGTTAACAGTGCTGAGCACATAGTAGAACAAATATATGTATATGTATGTATGTATGTATATATAATATGGTCAAGAAATATCGTTGTTCGGTTCAGTTTTATAAGGGTCCCAAAATAGATACATGAACTAAAGCTTTAAACTTGGAACTAACTGAAGAAGGTGGAGAAGAAAACCTTGATCTGTTTGCCTGAAAGAAATGGCCGACTATTTCCCAATTGAATAGCCAAAGCTGCTTCGGCATGAGTGTTGTAACGTACAAATCCAAATCCTTTGTCGTGTTGCACTCGAACTTCCTCAATCACGCCAGCACCCAATGAATGGAAGTGCCTATGAAGATCAAGCTGAGTTACCTGCAATTAACCCCACTCTTGAAATGAACCCTTGATACTAATCAATTTCAGGATCCGGAAAAACTCAATCAGCCAGATACCAATGAAAACTTTTCTAATGGATGAATATCAAACATAATTGTTTTACAAGCAACAACAGTTTTTATGTCGAGGCAATATCATCAAGAGTATAACGCAGACAAATAAAACTGTATAAATGTATGAAAAGGTGTTCTTACATCGTCTTTTTTAAGAAATATTACGAGAAAAGAAGGGGCCAAGTCATCAGGGAATAGAGAATCCCATATAATCTCATAATTTATGAACAAGTAGGTACACAATTTCTTATAGACAAATTTTACAATACAACCGTTGTAGGAAGGCTGTACCAAGTGACATACATTACAACCTTTCATTCTAATCTTTCACACACGATAAAAGTCTATTATAGCACTTTTGTTTTCCCTCTGCTGATCGGTTGGGTGCAATAGCGTAATTTCTTACCTCTGACCCAAGATTGCCAACATAGACAGTAGTATACTGAGGATTGTTCTCGGGAGCATCAACATTTGTTGCTTCTTTGCCATCCTCTACTGGAACTAAAAAAACAGTTAGCGAAGTAGTGTTACAACAATTAACATTCAAGAACAAAATATGAACTCAAACCCCAAATTCCAACATATCATGTACTTTCCTCTGTCCCATTTATGTGTCCAGTTTGATTTTGCATTTTCTGGCACGCTTTTTAAGGTGATGATAACTAAGCCAATTTTGACACTATCTTGATGAAATTACCGCCCAACCCTTCTTCAGTAATTGTAGTGTAAACAAATGAGTAATTTTGTCGAGATAGTGTCAAAATTGGCTTAGTTATCATCACCTTAAAATGCGTGCCAGAAAATGCAAAATGAAACTGGACACATAAAATGGGACGGAGGGAGTACAAATTATGGAACTGAGAATGTACAACATTATGGAGATATCATCCGCACAGTTACAAGTCATATTTTTTACTTATACCATGAAGTGCTAAGTGACTTGATTGTTACTCACCTGATGAACCAGACGTCAGTTCTACAACATTCTTACTGTCAGAATTTTGCTTATCATCGTTAGTAGCAGCACCCTTGGTTGCCCAGTTGCAACGTATTTGTCTACTTCCAAGCCACTTTCCTAAAAGTACAACCAGCAGCATCAAGATAAGGTCAGGCACAACCAAAATTAAAGATCCAAAAACAAGCAGTTCTTTATACGAGATAACAAAAAGTAACCCTAATTAAACTTTGCTAGCTTTGGTGGCACCAATTCTAATTGAATTCACCAGTACATTAAAAAAGCACCTGTTAGATCATTGATTGCACTCTGAGCATCCTGAAAAAAGAAAAAGAAAAAAAAAAGTGATTAGAATACTCATTCCTCACCTGAGCATGTGGAAAATGAACACATGCATCTAAGTTCTAACTCAAATGGCGATAGTAGAAAATGCCCACCTGTTGGTTTCGGAAAGACACAAATCCATATCCCCTAGATCGCCCAGTCTTCTGGTCCCACATCACCCGGGCGTCTCTACAACCACAGAACAAACTAAGAGCTACATCCTCTGTTATGTACTATCAGAAGTAAGACGCAATGATACATACAGACAGGTTCGGCTTAAATGAGATCAGTCTGTACCACTTACGTATCAATCAACATAAACAAAGTACGACATCTAATGTCCAGAATGGTGGGAGAAAATTAGGTATAGAAACGCATTTGAGCAATCGGGATAAACAGAGAAGCAGGCAAACAGCATCGCATCAGTAACCTCAGGGCTGAGATCGCCAACAAAAATGTGGGAATGATCTACATATAAGGGTAGCGATCATAAACCTGGATGATAGTACCTTCTACAATTCTTCCAACTAAGAAGATTATAATTTCAAATGAGAAATGAAAACAAAAACCCACTTGATGTGTCTTCTCTCTGACCGCTGACAAATGCCCAGTTAACTTTGATAGGCTGCCCAAACCTATAAATTCAATACATTACATCACTGATATAGACATAAAAGGAAAGACAGCAAAATTTGGTCAAGGATTCAGCTTACAATTGCCTTCCATTTAGAGATAAAATAGCCAGTGCAGCAGAATTATGGTCATAGTAATGAACAAAACCAAAGGATGACTGCGCAAGGATCAAGGTCAACTTATTAACATTTTGAAGCGGTAAGCAAGACACAAAAAAACTTGAAAAATCTTGTTTCCATGAAAAAAAATGTAGTATATAAAATTTTATATATATATAGTTTGTCGGGTCAAGAGCAAATCCAATACATGGGAGAAACTACCTTTTCTTTCCTTACAAGCTTGCAGCCTTCTAAGGGGCCAGTACTAGCAAAAACTTGCTGAAGAAGTGGCTCAGTGACCTGGGGGTGAACATTACCAACGTACCTGCATTATCTCAAAAATGAAAAGGAAAAAAAAAAAGGAACCTAGAAGTTTACAAAGAAAAAATAAAAGAAAGAAAACCAAATACTATGTAAGAATCCGCCTCAGAGAATAATACTTGAAATGAGAATGTAAACGAACATGGAAGAACTATAAATCACATTTAACAGAAATAAGGAGCTCAAACCAAAAGAGTGTAGACTTAACAGATATACATTGATACACAAGAATTTTATAAGCAGATAAGATAAAATCTCAGGATACTGTCCATAAGCAGGAAGAAGAGGGGGGGAAAATGAGGAAAAGATATGGAAAAAGAAACTCACACACTCCGGCAGGTGGTTGGATCAAATCCTGGAGGTAGATTTCCACTTGGAATAGGTTCAAACTGCCAAAAACAAAATCTTTTAGGGAACTAGCTTCCTTCGCATGTAACTACACCGTTGGCCAATACAAAATATACCAGTAGTAAAAAGAAACTTCACCCCCTCCCCCCACCCCCGCACCAAAAATACAAACAAAAAAGCATCCACGTGAAGGGGCACACAGAATCACTTCCAAAATGAGCAACCAATCAAAGACACACTAGCAGATAAGTATGATATAAAGAAGCTTAGTAGGCACAATGTCCTATGTAGGCATAAGATGTCCTCCATCCACCCCCAATCACCCCAAGAGTGTGGCGGGTGAGACAAAAGCTAGGGTTGAACTCTCACTATAAGGAAAAATACCACTGAGATGCCCCAAAAAGGCTTTGCAGCATGAGCCAAGGTTTTTTTGGTGTAGGGGATAGATTATTTTAATTATTTGGTTCACAGGACACAGTAAATGAAAGCACGCCCGAGCAAAGATATTTGTAACTCTTCGAAAAGCCTAAAGATTGATTCTAGCTTTCTTTTTTTTTTTTTTTTTTTTTTGCAGCAGCATATCAACGTGAACTTCTGTTAACTCTTTGGTGTGTACCAAAGCAACAAGGGAACCGGTAATGGTTGGCGGAGGAAAGGTCAGATTGCTCTAACATTCTTGGATAACAAAACTAGTGAAAAGAACTAGGGTAGGGCTAGAAGTGCACTTCATATTCCTCTTTTCCTAGTGAGCTCGCTTATGTTGCAAAGTATTCCTCCCCCCCCCCCCACCCCCTGCCCCAACACCACCCGCACAAAAAAAAAAAAAAAAAAAAGATATTGAAATAATCAGGATAAAAAAATGAAAGATTCAAATCACTTCATAATCTTACACCATCTGTACAATTATCTCTCTTAGTGTTATCTACACTCAACCAAAGTAGCTGCACACAATCCAAAGAACAGAAAGCATCACTCATTTCCTTGAGATATATAGGAAAAGTATAAAAGGATATAAAACAGCTACGAGGGAAAGACATGCATCTATAGCCTTCCCAAGTAAGGACTGCTCGTGTTTCGTTCAGCACACTCCAACATTGACAGGTAAACAGAGGGTTATGGAGGCACAGAAGCTATTAACTTTTAACCATTACAGTGCAGTCATGGTTAAGATTATCTAATACGTACTGGTTCTCTTCGTATCTTATTCTTATCTGTATCTGTACCTCGTTAGAACCCGCAAGCACAATTGCACAAATCAATTTTCGAAAATACAGTTACAAGAAATATATCAGCAACATAGCATAAAGAAACAGTTCCAAATTTAATAAAAACAAAGGAAGAATCAATAGCAATAGTTCTCCAACTGGCTGTAACGTAAATCAGCCATTCAGGATTGAATCATGGGGGGTGAGGGGGAGAGAAAGAACCACACACAGATTCACGCACGAGCACACAAAGAAGCCTAGAAATTGCATTTTTATTGTAAAAGATGGAAATGAAAGGTAAAAAAAATTGCACTTGCATACAAAAGAATAAACAACAAACAAGATTAACTAAGCAAAAAAAAAAAAAAAAACACACAAAATTAGAACTTGAAGATGAAGCGACCTGCGGAGTAGCTATAAGGCCAGGGTGATAAAGGGGTTGCTGTTGAAGGAGAGCTTGTTGCATCAAAGCTTGTTGTTGCTGCTGCTTTAACCTCTGGTGCTGCATTTTTTTTTCCTTCTTCAATGATCAATTCGAATTCGATAGGTTGATTTTGCGAATTTCCACTAGTTTTGAAGAAAGGGTTTCGAGTGAAAATTGAGCAGGGGAAAAAGTGTTCTTCGAAGGAGAAGGGGGAAAAATATAAAGTAAAAAAAAAAAAATAAAAAAGAAAAGATAAGGAGAAAAAAAAAAGAAAAAGAGAGGCTTGTCTTAAATGGAGGAAAAGTTTACGGATTTGTCAAAAGTTGAAAGTACGACACGTTTTATACAGTGAAAACAGAAATAGACTCAGTGAACGGATATCAGCAGTTCAGGCTTTAACCCTATGAGCTACGTTTCATAGTACAATTGTTACAATAATACGAGATTGGATCTCTCACCGCGTACACGTTATCGTGCCAATGTAAAAAGGGCAAAACGACGTCCTTTGCCTGGAAACTTTAAAATAAAAAATATTGCAAAAACACCCAATAAAAAAAAAACACGCGAAATTTGTTGATGATCCCGGTAAATGGGCCTCATCATGGAATTCTAGTTTGATTTGTGACTCATTGATGAAAAAACGATTTCCCTCGCACACGTGGCCTTTTGAAAGTCGTTACAGAAGGTCTTTGTTATCAACAAACACACACATACACACTAGAAGAAAGAACACATAGCACAAAAAAAACACCAAGAAACCTGTTTTATTTCGCAAATGATTCCAAGAAAACAATCCAATAAAGTGGTACAATCTGCCACCATGAAGAACCTGAAGCACATAACCCTTCAACTACGAGCAATGCTACAACCCCATGACATAACCGACACCACAATATTAATCTATATCATCGATTATTATGGGACCCATATCAATCAATATATCAATGGTGTAGATTCACATTGTGTCATTGGGTTGTGGTCGTAACATTTCTCTTCGACTATTCAGCACTAAAACAAAACATAATAATGGAAGAATCCATCAGCCAAACACATAAAATCCCCCCCACCCTTTACTGCACTTGCTAAATATGAAACAGGGACTAATATTCTTAAATGAAAAAACTAGTACTAAAATCATACTTTGTCCAATTCTTTTTGGGGTAATAATCTTTTTTTTGTTAAATGCTACAGAAACATTGTACTACAATGAGTTTAGATTGGCCCACCCAGTGGCTTTTTATACTTTCAGACACTATAGCTGCAGCTATAATATTTGCAGAAGACAACATGTCATCAATATCAAGCAAAATGCAGAACCGGATCCAGAAACAAACACGTAAACATCAATCCATATCAAGAAACTCCATCCTTTTCCTCATTGAACCTTTAAGATCTGTTTCATCCCTTTCCGCTTTTTGAGCCTGCCGGATAAAGAGAACACACGTTTATATAACTGAAGCATTATGGAGCAGGAACAACACTATTGAAAAAAGGGAACACAAAGAAGACGAGCATCATCAATTATTGCAAATCAATTTGGATGAATACGACGGAGAATGATAGTGTCAAAAAGCTAGTATTTAAGAAGAATGGATCACCCACTAAAACTCGCCCTTCCCCTCCTCCTTCCTCTCTTTACAAAAGAAAATGCATGCTAAAAGCCACCCCGTTAATAAGTTCACATCAGTACAACTACGGGCGGATCTACCCCAACTGAACCAAGGGCAGCTGCCCCCGTGTGTTTTTTTATACTAGATATATCCGGTATTAACCAGATAATAGATCCCAGTGACATTTTTTTTCATTGACTTCTTTAAACTAGGTATATCCAAGATATTAAGTTTTAAGTGTATCAAAAATAGATGTATCCGGCACTAGTGACAATTTTTCTGGATCCACCACTTAGTACAAGGTCTTCCATAAAAGTAAAACAAACAAACAAAAAAAAATCACTTTTTCTAATTCTAATAAAATTGGGTAAATAACAGAAATAAAGGGCCTTGGTTGAAGGAGAACAACAAAGTGAAGGCATATTCATGAGGAATGACATCAGCAGCACCACTTACTCTTCTTATCTCATCTTCTGAAACGCGGGTCATGTGTGCAGGTAGTTCGTCCTTTTCTAAGTCCTGATAAATCAAATAAACTTCCATCTTTAGAATTAACCATAGGAGAAAGATGGGTATTTGAAGATGATAGCATGTTAAAAAAAAAGGCGAAACATAAGTAGAATGCCATCTTAGGTTATGAGTGTACCAGTTCCCCAATTAAAACAACATTCTCCCCTCGAATGACATATAAGCCCAATTGGACATCACAGAATAAATTTCCAACAATCAAACGCTCGCATGCGCCTTCAAGAACGGTATTAGCTACAGGCAGACATACAACTCGTCAGCAAGAAGATACATAAGCTTCCTAAATCCTAACTGCAGAAAAAGTATAACACTATCCAAGGAGAGCCATACAAAACTGATCAAAAGATCGCAGAGTCCCTAATAGCTTCCGCCCATCGCGCAGCAACACAAGGAGCTTCTCTGGTAAAAAGTCAAAAACCAACATAAACGTGTCATACTTACGAAAATTCAGATTTACTGTACTAATCCAGATGGGTAGAAACATAGATCCACCAAATATTAGACTGATGGCAGCAAAGGGTGATACTGAACAGTAACAAGTGAGAAATACATAATACATTTAAACCAAACAGCATCACTAAAATCTAATATGTATATCATGATCTTAAATAGTTAAAGCTTCAATACACGTTCCTGAGTGAATTGGTGCAACAAATCTTTATTCCACTGCAATAGCCCTATTCAAGAAACGTGTAATGAAAGATCACAAAAGACAATGAACTACACAGCTCCACAATGAGGAAGTGAAACAATGAGAAATGATTACAAGATACAAATTCTTCCAATCAACTGAAAATATGAAATAACGGCAAGGAGTTCTTTTCTTTACATTTCTTTTAGAACATCTGATGTATAGATGTTTATTCTACGTACACAACCATAGGAAGCGATTCCCAAACTGATTTTGGCGGCTTGCCCTAGTGAGGTAAAATGTCATATTGAGTGTGTGAGATACTTTGGAAAAAATGGCTTTATTCTAACATGTCTTTGTACGCAGTGAAAGAAGTAAAGGAAAACCCACATCAAACAGCTGAGTAGCATCTTTCACTTTTTTGCCTACCCTATCATTCGAGAATAGAATGCACAGTACTGTAACACAGAAGTACAACCAAACAGCACCCCTGCCACAAGCTTTCGCCCTTTGAATACCCATCAAGAAATCATCTTTAAGCAAAACTAATTGACACAATTGCCCCCTCAAAGGAACAGGCTGCAATTACAACAACTTAGGCCATATACATAATCTTACTAAGAGATGATAAAGCAAAAGACTTGCAGCAAGATGAGTTTAATTACACGTATCAGCAGGCAATTCAAAGACATACAAGAATACACAAAAAATATAAATAATCAGTAAAAATACAATGGCTTTTTTCTGAAATTGAATTTCACTTACTGTCGAGATAGCTAGCAAGAGAAGTAGACAGAAAGATATCTTCTGGGCCTGCCCAAGACATTTGGTAAACTGTATAAAGTAATCGACTTTTTTTTTGGTAAACTGTATAAGTTGGAGTTTTTCGGTATCGCTAAAAATCACCGAAAATTCAGGCCAATTGGATTCAAATCGCATTGGCAGGAAACTCCACGCTTCTTGACGAGCACTTAACCCTCAACACAATACTTCAAAGAAACCACCTAACCCAACAAGATGAAACAAAATCTAAACTTCACCGGGATAAAAGAAAAAAGAAAGAACTAGATTACAACCCTGATTTCAAAATTAAAGGGTTAAAAGAGATGAATCGTCTGAGTTCAGGCCGGAAAGGATCTGGAGACAGAAACCCTAACCAAGATGCTGAATTTGGAGCTGGAGAAAACAATTTAAGAATTAAGATGGGTCGCTCAAGCACGAGAGATAAGAGAGAGGGCAGCCGGGGGGTCGTTAGCAAACCCGCTGCATTATTACCAAGAAGTGTCGCTCAAGTGCGTTTTGGGCTTCAAATTTTTCTCTTACAAAAGAGTACATAAAATAAGATGGACCAATTTTATTTTTATTGTTTTTTAAAGTTTAGAATTTCGATGGACCAATCTTATTGACAATCAAATTGTAACCGCCCTTTGAGCTCGGAAATGACATGCCTTATGTTGACCATGACTGATGGGGGTGAGCATGTCACCATGCCGGTAATGTGAGAACGTAGACACTCCGTATCATGCCGGTCATCTAGAGATAGGCAGCTTGTATCGAGCTGAACTGAGTGAAAGAACTAAGTTCTGAGGGTGATCAGAAGGAGGCCGCGAAGCATTTGCTGAAACCTTCAAACAAGAGGCCCAATATTGGGCTAAGTCTATGTTGGCCCATTTCTAATATGATCCGATTAAATTCTTAAAAGTGTCACATGTATGACTTTCTAGTCATTCCCACGTCATAGGCCCTTCCTATCTGAATTGTGATGAATGTCGTAGGTTATGTCTACATTGAAGTGACATGTCACGACTTGAAAGGCCGAAGTCCAACTGTCTTTGACATATGTGACGTGTACCAGCCTCTCTTTAAAAATTTGAATTTCGATACTTATCTCAAGAGCTGTTTGTAAATATCATTTAGATTATCTTGCGGATTATGTTAACTAGATAACCAAAGGAAACCTCTACGGCTTCAATGTCATCGTTGCTTATACAAGAGAGTGGACCATTTTGTTCACTCTTTTGCGGTCTCCTGTTTTTAGTGCCAACGTTTGAAAGAATCATGTGTCCTCATTCTACATCTTAAAACACCCGCTTTAGATTTTCTCGACACGTAAATTTTTCCTCAATCTCTGTATAATTTCCTTTTGAGTCATGTCTTATAGTGGATGATCTGCCCCAAATGATTCCTTTGATGAAGTCCTTAAGAGGGATATCTCTAAGGTCGTGTGGTACGTTGCTCATGAACACTCCAACACCTCTTTCATGTCTAGGTCACAATCTGTAGAAGATTCTCAAGGATCTCGGGCCGTAGATATGTCAGTTGATGTAGGGGTTG
The DNA here is from genome assembly GCA_026214975.1 of Gentiana macrophylla. Taxonomy (NCBI): domain Eukaryota; kingdom Viridiplantae; phylum Streptophyta; class Magnoliopsida; order Gentianales; family Gentianaceae; genus Gentiana; species Gentiana macrophylla. The sequence continues at coordinate 99,240,776 of CM047813.1, forward strand.
GGCCTTCTCCGGTCAAGGCTATTCCTTACATTTTGGCTATTGCGTAGATGAATACATTATAGATAGCCACTCATAACCAAAGAGTCCTAGGGCTATTGTGTAGTGTATAGCGAGCAACTAGTTGCTGGTCTTTGATTCACGACGACTCGTGTAGTTTTTCACGTTTTGGTTCATTACAATCTAGGCTTGCCGCAAATCGTTCCCAACGAGATTAGGGTTATCATAGGTTTTTCCATCTACTACAGAATAATAGGTAGACATCTTTTAGTTCTTTTGTTAAGGCATTCTTTCCCCTTAGTTGGTGTTACAAGATCCTGACATAGTATTGTTTCTATCTTAAGCCTAAGTATGATATGGGTGTGGATCTGTAATGTCCTTGCAAAACTTACTTCTTATATTAAGAAGTGGAAAAAGGAAGTCTTCTTTATTTGACCTGTGGGTTTGTTAGGAACGGACTGTTGAAGAAACGACCACCTTCATAAGGATTCATTAGCATTCTTGGCGAATGTGAAACAATGGGATTTGGAGAATATTCGTAAGCACAGTGTTCGCCTCAATACTTCCTCGTTTTCCTCCGAAGTGATTTCCTTGGCCGAGCTGGAGAGTGTCGGGCTTGATAATTATAAGACCCTTCTTGAAGAGTCCATAGAACAATGTAAGGGTGTTGGATATTTGACATTGTGTGTACTTATTATGTATATACTGCTCGAATCATGTTAATCAACTTGATATATTCTTGTGTTTTCTTTTTGCAGTGTCTTCGATCTCAAATATCTTTAGGATTGCCTAGACTATAACCAAAGTCCCCAATATAGGCATTTCTCAACAGATTGTCGACCCTATTGGCAAGTCAGCTACTGAGAATGCAGATCTACCTGTTAATACATTTGTTGATATGGTTGTTTCTCTGTCTACCGATGCTTTTACTGACAAGGTTACATTAGTTCTTACTGCTCATGTCGGTTCAGAGGTGCCGATTTATGCGAGTCTCCCTGATGAGTCTTATACCCTTAAGAGAAAGAGATATTCTCAGCATAAGGGAATGAGCGACCCCCAAGCAAAAAGAATAATAATCAATATGCTCATGTGGTGACCAATTGTGATGACGTCTCTCTTGGAACTTATGTGCTGATGTTTGATTGCACTTCTCCTGAACTACATGCTTCTCCGACATCAAATATTGTCTCGATGAGGAGTGCGGAGTCCGATCAAGAATATGTCCCAACTTCATTGAATCCTTTGAGTCCTTGGGATAAGATTCAAATTCCTCCATTAAAGGATAATCAAAAGTGATGTGATACTTTTCCCAGGAAGGTACTAGGGGGTCAATGACGAGTTATGAACCTAGTCCTCGAAAATCCAGTCTTAGACCTAGGCCAAGAATACTACAACGTTTTGCTCGAAAACGTTGATTCGTTCTTGAAGGGGTGGTTCTCTACGACGAAGAGAACGCTCACTCGCAAGTGATTGATTTAAAAGTCTATTCGACTCTTAAGAAAAAGATTTCACTCAATAATTATAATATCATTGTCGTTGTATTAAAATTGTACATAGAAGGCCTGTATATAGGCTACAAAGTAGAAGAATAACAAACTTCTAAGCAATATGAGATAAATTACTTAGTAATTTTCGCCACTTTATTTCCTAGTGGGCCTAACTTGACTCTAATAAGCCCTCGTGGCTCTTATTTGCTGAAAATAAATATTTAACCGAATATACTACTATGTATACACATTTTCTCATGGGCCTTACTTCCAAGCCCATAAGAGAATATTTAATAAATCCAATGCAAAATAAAATTATACAAGTCTAACAAACCAATTAATGGCGCAAGGCATTAAATTCAGTCCCACTTGCACAATTAACGGTTTTCATGGCCGCATTATTCAAGTCTTCAAGTCCCCGGGATGGATCACATCATTCTCTCCCGGTTGAAAAGGATTCGTCATCGAATCAATAGGACGTCGTAAAATTCTGCAACACGCACCAATCTTGAACAACCCGCAAAAAAACGTCAATGATATGCCAGGATAAAATATAATGCAAATATACAACTCCAAAGCAACAGCATGTGTAGATGTCAATTCATGCTTCCTCGATGGAACATAAGAAAAGTGTCTCGGCTAGATATAGATGTTGATCAAGCTCGGAGTGGCAGGAACATAGTCATAGCAATGCAATGTAGGATCTTCATCAACACGTAAGGCAAAAGGATCATTAAAAATGTGCGCCGGTTTTGTCATCATTAACAACCGGGGATAGATCATCCAAAGGCAATACAGAGGCTGCATTGGATGTATCCAACAGCCCGATGTCCTCCTCATGTGGACGATCATCATGTACCTGCAAAGAAGATTCAACAAAGCTGGAACAAGAATTTAGTAACATAGAATCTTCATTTTCCTCAACTAGAACTGACTCCTTGAGTTCTTCCTCCGCAATAGATTCCTCAGACATCTCTACTTTCTCATCCACAAATTCAGGCTCATCCATCTCCACTTTCTCATCAAAACATATAGGACTACTTTCTTCCTCCCTCTCTACCGCACTCTCACTTTCCCCCTTTTTCAACTCCACCTCTCGAATGTTAACAACCTCTTCGTTTTTCTCTTCAACTAATTCTTGTTCTGTTGAAAATTCAGCCCTCTGTTTGGCCTCAACATCCCATAATAGTTCATTTTACTTCTCCATGGTTTTACTACTCACCACACCATACAAAAGAAATTCTCTATACTCAGAAGTAGTGAGTCAAAAGCTAAATTATCCTTTACACGTGGATTTGCATCCCTTTTCTCCCTCTCTCTCTTCACGTCGGTCACCACCTTTTATTGGTGGAATGCCCAAACGAGAATTCAAATGCACTATTCTTTGCCTGATCCTATCCAAGATCTCACTCATATGTCTCTGCTCCGCACGAAAAAGTAAATTTGCCCTTTGTTGAGTAGCCATATGCAAATCCCAATCAAATAGGGAAACCCCTTGTGAACCACTCTTCTATTCCGAGTTCCGACATAATGCAACTGTTAAGGGTGAAATTATATGTTTTATAAGGTTATATTTTGTGATGTTTTTCCCCTTTTATTTGTATAATTTGCATAATAATAAGGTCTTATATGGAAATATTTAGTAAACGATATTTTTAAGGGCTTAATCAATAATAGTGATGTAATTATGTGATTTTATGGTTGAATTATAATTATTTGGATATTATTACGCTTTGCAATGTTTTCCCATGTCTCATAGGTATTATTATGAGGTTCAACTAATGATAAAAAGAGATGAAATTCGAGATATGGTGATTAAAGAAAGAGATAATGATGAGGTGGATTGAAGAAAAGAGATAGAGATGCAAAAATCACATTCGTGCCATATTGACGACGTCCCGTGTCCCGTCCCAGAGTGGGCGGGCGTTTGATAAAACAGACGGGCGTCCGGAAGAGCGATTTTGATACAGAGAGCATGAACGGAAGTCGGACGAAAGCGTGCGAGAGAGTTCAATAATTGCGAACGAGCGCCCATTATAGTGAACGCCGTCCATCCGACCGACTTAGAGAAACCGACTTTGGAGGCTATAAATACCCATCTATTTTCACACATTAGGGATACCAATTGACATTATTCAAACCCTAATATCGTGGGCGGCTTTAGGTCGCATCTTTACCGCTTTTATTCCAGTTTTCATACACTTTAATTCTAGATAAAAGTAGGTAGTTTTATGTTCTTAATTCCTGCACTTTTGAGTTCTCTCGAGGATGTTCGGAGGCTAAGCTTCTACAAACGAGCATTGTGAAGCCATCCAACACTTGTTGACTTCGCTTTCTTCGATTATATTGTAAGTTTCTAATCAAAGTTGTTCCCTTTATCATGTTTTATGATGTTAATTGCATTTATATCGAAAGATGTGCATGTATGAGTTTTATATTTGATGAAAGTCTTTATAAACATTAGATCACCATGATTTAGGAATGGATCTTTAATCTATGTCAAACGAAAGTTGATAGGTTGAATATCTAGGTTAAAACGTTAAAGTTTACATCTTTGCTTATTTTATGACGCGTTAATTTCAGAATCGAAAGATAGGAATTAATAGGAGAATTATCTACGAAAGTAGAATTCATACCTTTGATAAGATGCATCACAACTTGTTAGAAACGAAAATATAATCAAGATAGGAAGTTAATAATTGTTGGATAGGTGGATCAACTCGCTTCGCTTGTCCGCTTTTAAATTTGATCTAATCCTTAGAACTTGAATTTGTTTAGTTTAGATTATCGTTTTTCCACATTAGTTTAGTTTGTTCGCAACCAATTCTTCCTAGCTTTGGATTTCGCCTCTGCCTAGTTTATTTTCAGCATATTTGTCTAGTTTAGTTCCTGCTTTAGTTAAGTTTTCGTGACATCGTTTAGGTAGGCAAAAACTAGGATTAACAACCATCGCCTTCCCGTAGGATCGACCCGGCATTAACCACTAGTACTTACGATCCTTATACTTGGGGTTAACCGGATTATAAATTATATTACTTGTTTATTTCATTAGCAATAATCCGTGGACAAGTTTTTGGCGCCGTTGCTGGGGAGCCGGACGGTTGTCTAGTTTTTGTTTTTCGTTTTTTTTTTTTTCTGTTCTGTTTGTTTCTATTTTCCTAATTTTAGTTCGTTTTAAATTCCTGTTTTTAGTTGATAATTGTTTTAGGTAGTTGTTAAGTATATAATTAGGGTTTAAGACTTTCCCTTAGTAGTTTCCTTGGAGATTAGATCGTCTGTCTTTCTATTTTTCTGTCGTTCTATCCTACCTTCTTTTCTTTTCTTCAAATTTTTGCTTCTGTTCTAGTTTTCCCGCTACAAAACGGGCGTCTGGGATATTGGACGCCCGTCCGCTGGAAAATTATCAATTTTGTTTTGTTTTTATTCACTTAGACGAGCGTCCATAAGATTTGGACGCCCGTTCAGGTATTCTGTCTTTCAGACGAGCGTTTGGACCACTAAACGCCCGTCCGATCTCAATTCCATCTGACGCGCCCGTCCCAAACTTTTGGGCGTCCGTGCAGTCCTCGCTTTTCTTCAATACTTTTGTTTCTTTTCTTCTTTCCCATTCTTTTCTTTAGGCTTTTAATTTTAGTTTAGGCTTTTACTTTCTTAGCTTTTAGGTTTCGCTCCACTTGTTTTTGGTCCGGTTTATGCAAACTCGAGTCAAAAGGACCGTTATTATACACCTCACCGAGCGCGAACCGTAGTCCGCCAAACAGCGGATTTTCCGCTCTGCGGTTCCGCGCATGCGAGCCGAGCGAGATCTTGAAGAACAACTAGCAAGAGAAATCACCGATTTTGTGATAATGGCCGCTAATAATAGACGACGTTATGCGGACTACGCCATGCCAGGCGAAGTCAAAGTCAACCCGCTATTGTTATTCCAAATGACATCGCACAAACCTTTGAGTTAAAACCGACTTATTCGGATGATGCAAAGATGCATCTATTTTTCATGGTTATCAATCGAGAGAATCCGCGATACCCACTTACATACATTCCTAGAGATATGCGGGACTACACGCATCCAAGGAGTAAGTGAGGATGCTATCAAGTCAAACTTTTCCCATTTTCTTTGAAGGAGAGGCTAAAGAGTGGTACACCTCTCTCCCTCTCGAATCTATCACCACCTGGCTGAACTTGAAAGAGAATTTCTATGTCAATACTTTCCGCCTTCAAAGACAAATTGAGTGTTTGAACGACATTTTCACATTCTATCGTAAAGAAAATGAATCGTTCTTTGAATGTTGGAAGAGATTCAAGTCTCTTCTCGAAAAATGTCCCATCATGGCTTGCCACCGGAAAGGCAAGTCAATACATTCTTCAAAGGATTGACCGAGCTTACAAAGGCATGGTCAATAGCTCTTCCGTGTGGGGCATTTCAAGAAAACACCGGAAGAGGGATGGGCACTGCTTGAGGACATTGCAAAGTATAACTATGCCCCTCTTATCAAGCAATTCAAGCTCCTCCTCCTCCCAAGGTTGAGGAAGTCAATTTGCAAAGTTTGATCGCCATGCCGCAGGCGATGGCACCATCTCCAATTCCAAACCCGATAAATCAAACTTCTTCTTTCCCACGTAACCCTCGTTTCAGATTGTGAAAATTGTCGCCGACGGGCCATATGAATGGCCGCCAATTTAATCCCCACTCGCACCTTATCAAGTGAATGTTGTTCATGATTATGGATGGTACAATCAAGTCACATGTCGAATTGTGACGAGGTGGGGCACACTTCTAAATTCTCGCCTTTATGAACGGACGAACGCGGAAGTGAATGCATTCTATGGCCGTAACAATCAAAGGTTCAATCGCTTCTGGCCAGGGCAATTTTCAAAACCAAGGGTTTAATCCATCTTCAATTTTCAATCCTAATTCAATTTTAATTCAATCGAATTTCAATAGAAACCCTAGGTTTAATCAGAACCAAAACTCGAATTTTTCCAATCCTACGCAAAAATTCAATCAGAACTGGCCTTCCAATTCAAACTCTCAATTTCAAAGTCGGCCCAGCCAGCCCTATTCTTCAAATTTCCAAAACTCTCAAAGCTCCTCCCAATCTAACAATCTTGAAGCCAAGTTAGAGGAGCAAAGCAGGTCAATGAAGAATCTCGAGAGACAAATTGGGCAACTGGCTGAGCAGTTAGCTTCTAGACCCCCAGGGCAGCTGCCCAGTTTCACCGAGAAGAATCCAAAGGGTGGTCAAGTTGCTCAAGCCGACTTGAACAAAGGCCCATGTCTCGACCTCGCCCCTCAACTCAATACGGTAAAGAGGAGGCCGCAGCAATGAATCTGAGGAGCGGTACTCAAGTTAGTGGTCCTTCCCATCCGGGAAACCACTAGCCCTCATGCCATTGATAAGGCAGAGGGAAGCCGAGCACCTACACTCCCTCAACCGCAAGAGAAAACTCGTGGGCTGATCCCCGAGAGGTGGAAAAGCCGAGATCCTCAAGTGGTCGATCCTCGAGGACCGAAAAGCAAGCGAAAGTCGAGGCCGATCCTCGACTACTAAGAAATCTGAAAAGCTGCTCACAGGAAGGTCTCGAAAGACAGAGTCATTAGTGCATCCTCAAAGAAGGTTTTCTCTGAGGATGACCTTAAGAAACTTCCATTTCCACCAAGAAAGAGCAACATTCCCTTGATTGAGGATAAGAAGTATGAAAAGGTGCTAAACCTTTTAAAAATACTCAGTGAATCTTCCATTATCGATGTCTTGGTCGAGATGCCTGAGTATACAAAATTTATCAAGGATGTTGTGTCTTCTGAAAGAAATTAGCAGGCATGGAAAGGCAAATTGGCGAGGATTGTTCCATGATTAATTATGAACACTTACCAATTAAAAGAGGTGACCCCTGGTAAGTTCGTACTTACAATAGTAATGGGAGGTCTAGTTTTCCACTAATTCTTTGTGCGATCTAGGTGCCTCTATAAGCCTTATGCCAATGTCTCAGATGCAAACAAATCGGTTTACAAAGCCTTCTAGAACCCACTACTATGAGTTTACAATTACGATAGATCTTCTAAGAAAGCTTCAGGATCCTAAAAGACGCTTTTGGTTCGATTGATAGATTTACCTTTCCAATGATTGGTATGTTTTAGATATGGAGAAAGATGAAAACGTCCCCTGATTCTTGGAAGACCTTTCTTATCTACAATTAGAGCCCTCATCGATTGCGATGGTGGACAAGTGACTATCCGAGTTGGTGATCAAGAGGTGAGTTACAATGTCGTCCATTCAAGTACCCTCTGGACCCCCAACCGGCTTTTCCATTGATTATATGACGGATGATTTCATTGATTATATGGATAGACAAGTCATGGTGTAGAGAGCGAATACGAGCGATTAGTTGACAACCTAAATACTCATGGTGTGGTTAATCTAGATCAATTAGCAAATGATTTTGAGGAAGAATTATTCAAGGAGAAAGCTTTGGCAAAGGGGACCACAGAGTAAACTCAAATGATATTGAGTTGAAAAGTGGAGATCTCAAGTCTAGTTTAGAAGACCCCCTCGCAGATTTAGTGCTAAATCCGCTGCTAAACATCTCAAGTATGTGTTTTTAAGAGAAGGTGACAAGCTTCCACCGATTATATCTGCCAAGCTTTCTCGTTTAGAGGAAATGAAACTTATCAACGCCTTGAAGAAAAATGAAGAAGCCTTTGGTTATGCGGTGCAGAGATATCGAGAGGATATCTCCGGACATCTGTATGCATAAGATCAAGACAAATGAGGGTGCGAAGTGTATTAGATGACCCAGAGGAGGCTCAATCCTCATATGCAAGAAGTTGTTAAAAAGGAAATCATCAAACTTCGGACATGGGAATCATTTATGCCATCGCGGATAGTGAATGGGTTTCCGACTCAAGTAGTTCCCAAGAAAGGTGGAATTACGATTGAGAAGAATGAGAAGGAGAGAGAAATTGCATTGAGACTTGTCACCGTTACGAGTCTCAGATCGATTATCGAAAGCTCAATGAGGTAACCATGAAAGATCACTTTCCCCTTCCATTCATTGACCGGATGCTCGAAAGGCTGGCGGGACACGCGATTCTATCGCTTCTAGATGGATATTCGGATACTTCCGGATACCCATTGATCCAAATGACCAAGAAAAGACCACCTTCACCGCTTCTTACGGTACATTCGCTACAGCGAATGCCATTTGGTCTCTCGCAATGCCCCAAGCTACATTTCAATGATGTATATGCTAGCTATCTTTGACGGGCTTGTAGAAAAGTGTATGGAGATTTTTATGGACGATTTTTCGGTTTTTGGTCAATCTTTTGATGATTGCCTTGACAATCTTGATCAAGTGTTATCCGATGTGTGGAAAAGAACTTAGTACTTAATTGGGAAAAATGCCATTTCATGGTAGATGAAGGAATAGTTCTTGGCCACAAGATCTCAAACCAAAGGTATAGCAATGATTGACAGGGGCAAAAGTGGAAGCTATCGAGAAGATGAGCTATCCTAAAATGTGCGTGAAGTGAGGGGGCTTTCTTGGACATGTCGGCTTCTACGGTAAGGTTCATTCAAGACTTCTCCAAGATAGCCAAGCCCTCGTCCACTTTACTAAAGGAAGACGTTGAGTTTAATTTTGATGAGAGCCGCAAGCAAGCGTTTGAGAGCTTAAGGATCGCTTAATATCTGCTCCAATTCTTATTTCGCCTCGATCGGAACCTTCCGCTTGAGCTTATGTGCGACGCATCAAACTATGTCTTTGTTGGTCGTTTCTAGGGCAAAAGATCAAGGGAAGTTCCAACCTATCTATTACGCCACTCACACATTAAACCCCTCTCAAGTTAACTATACCACTACCGAAAAGGAGCTTTTGGCCGTAGTTTTTGCTATGGACAAGTTTCGTAGTTACTTGTTGGGAGCTCAAGTGATTGTGTGGGTCGATCACGCCGCTTATGGTATCTCGATGACTAAGAAAGAGGCTAAACCGCGCCTACTACGTTGGATATTGACCCTACAGGAGTTTGACGTTCAAATTAAGGACAAAAAGGGCAGTGAAAACGTAGTGGCTGATCACGTTTCTAGAATGTTTAACGAGGAAAAGAATGATCCAGATGATATAGATTTTACTTTCCTCTAGAAAACATTATGTTGATAGACGGTTGTCCTCCCGATGTTCCATGGTATTCTTCCATTGTAAACTACCTTCATGGCCGTTATCTCGATCCGAGATGTCTTATCGTGAGAAGAAAAAGTTCTTCTCTGATTTGAAATATTTCGTTTGGGATGAACCTTATCTTTTTAAGATCTCAGAAAGATGGTTTGCTAAGAAGATGTGTTCTGAACTGAGCAACGGATATTATTGAGCAAAGGCTACACGCTGGACCCACCTGGGGTCACTTTGGTCCGTGGAAAACCGCTGCTAAGATCTTTCAATCCGGTTTCTATTGGCCTACGATCTTTAAAGATACTGAAGCTTTCGAAAGCTTGTGATAGGTGCCAAAGAACCGTACTCGACAAGGCGTTTTGACATGCCTTTGAAACCCATCCTAGAATGCGAAGTCTTTGATGTGTGGGGTATCGATTTTATGGGACCATTCCCATCATCTTGCGGTAACAAATACATCTTAGTCCTGCGTGAGACTATGTGTCTAAATGGGTGGAGGCTCAAGCCACTCCTCACAATGATCATAAGACGGTAATGAAATTTCTAAAGAAGAATATCTTCGTGAGGTTTGGATGTCCACGTGCCTTGATCGATGATGAAGGGACGATTTCTCGCAACCGACCCTGAGAAAGTACTTGAAAAGTATGGTGTTCGCTCATAAAACCGGCACACCATATCATCCGATGACTAGTGGTCGTTGAAAGAAGCAACCAGAGCATCAAGAAAATCCTGGAGAAAACGGTAAACAGTCATAGAAAGGACTGGAGTTTGAAATTGGATGATGTACTTTGGGCTTACAGAACTGCTTATAAAACCCCTATGGGGACATCTCCATATCAAATGGTCTACGGGAAACCATGTCATCTGCCTGTCGAGTTAGAGCATAGAGCTTATTGGGCTACAAAGTTTCTGAACTTTGATTCCCAATCTTGTGGAAAACATCGCCTACAGCAGTTACATGAGCTAGACGAATTCAGACTCCAGGCTTACGAAAGTTCCAGGATTAGTAAGGATAAGATGAAGCTACTCCACGATGCTAAGATCAAGAAGAGAGAATTTCAAGTTGGAGAGTGAGTGTTACTATACAATTCCAGGTTACATTTGTTTCCTGGGAAGTTGAGGACACGTTGGTCTGGTCCATTTGATATTCTCCAAATCATTCCTGGAGGCGTTCTAGAACTACTCGGTTATAAAGACCAACCGTTTCGAGTTAATGGTCAAAGGTGCAAACACTACATTGGTGAACCTACAGACAAGCCTTTGATTGTTAAATTTCTCGATATCCTTGGATGTGGTGCTACAAAAGTCGAAGAATTCGACGACTTTTCACCCGACCTGTTTTCTGAGAATGACGGTATTGGTCAATCTGAAGAAGTTCTAGCAGGTAGTTGGGATATGGAGGAATATGAAAGAGAGCAACAACTTAAACGTCATCAGAGGACTCTACGAAGGAGAAAGTCAACCATGGGAAAGGTTCAACGTATCTGGAAAACTGTCAAAGCATTAATCCCATGCGTTAAGTGTCGCTTTCGCGCCACAATCTCGATCGTAACTTAAACGAGGTAATGGTCGCGTAAAAGTCAAATGGCCTGATCCAGGTGAGCTTCAATCGTGTCGAGCTAACGACATAAACCAATAGCGCTACTTAGAGGCATCCTGATATCCGTATTATATTAGTTACTCTCTTTGTGTGTTTATTTTTGTTTTAGTTGTTAATGCTTTAAGCTAAGTCTAATTAAGTTTTGTCTGCTTTCTACCGCTTTAGCATTCGATTAGATATGGAGTACGGTATTTTGCCGAGAGTTTCCTCTCATTAGTAGGATTTCCTTCTCACCGCTTCGGATGGACCTGGGGGCACACGATAGTTCGGATATAGATATAGATATTCTTACCCGCATCAGGACTGTCACTTATGTTCTCATTGTTCCCGATGCTCGGGGGTGAAGATTTTACCATTGAGGAGTTGCAGCGGCTTTAGGGCGACCATATCGGATCTGAACGATCCGATCTTGATCGATTTAGCCCTAATACTGCGCAGATGAGCACTTTCGGGTGTAGAGGCAAAATTGATGACGATTGGGGTGTTCGGGATGACTATGACTTTCCTCCGGTGATGATTTACTCCGTCGTTTTATCGTGGTTATAGATCGCGAGCTTTATGATGACTAGCTATTGTTACTTAGGTTTTGTTACGTCGAGCCCCGATGTTAAACGAAGCGACCGAGTGGAGGCAACCCAACGTTTTAGTTATGTTTTTTATTTTTCTAAGTTATTTTGTGTTTTTGATCTTTCATCATTGTACTTTTGAATTTTATTTGATATTAATAAGAGTTGCACTTCGATTTTAATTTAGCATATGTGTGAAAAGTTATGATTTTTATCACCTTTTTTCCGTGGGCGCCCGTTCATGAATATGGGCGCCCGTCCGACTAATATTTTATGGACGTTCGTCCAATATAGTGGACGCCCGTCTGCAAAAATCCCTCCTATCTCGTATTCAAATATGCCTTATGGACGAAGCGTCGAATTTATGGACGCCCGTCCGGGCCTCATCTTGATTACTAGTGAACGCCGTCCGTCGAGATGGACGAGCGTCCACTCTGAGCCTATATATATACTGTTCTAGAACACGAACCTCATTCTTTCTGCGATTTCAAAAGTGAACCCGACTTTCCCCTTCTCCAAACCTAAAATCCTTGTTTTTGAACCAAATTGGGTGATTCAAGTTGCATTAGCACGCCTAAACACCCTCTTTTCACTTCCATAACCCAAATTCTCCAACAACCAACAGAATTTCAAGAATCAGAGATTCTTCAGGACGGCCTCTTTGACAAAAGTTCACATTTTGGTGGCCAATCTTGGTGTTTCTGGGCTTCAAATCTATTCGATCATCATCCTTACGTAGCGTTTGGTAAGTCTATAGCAACTTTTCTCGATTCCATTCAAGTTTTTGTGAGTTCGATCTTCGGCTCGACTCATTTTCTTGAATATGCACTCATAATGTTTTATTTTCTGTTTGTTGCTCTTTTCTTCCCCAACTTCTGGTTATGGTGATGATGTGGTGTTTTTGTGGTGGTTATTGGTGGTGTGCTTTGCTTGAAATCCCGATTTGGACGATAAACGGGTAACCATTTGTGTGAATTATTTGGTTTAGATATAAGTTTGACAATGGTGCGTGAGAAGGCAGTTGTGAAACGTTATGGTAAAGGTTTAGCTAGGGAGAGCGGTAAGCAGAAGCGTTTAGAGTTTGATCCCTCCACCATTGCTCCAACCCGAGGTGTTGTCATCCGAGAGCAACCTCCTAGGACATCTCAACAAGCTAGAACTAATTTACGGGATGATTCTTCCTCCAATTCTGACACTGAGGATGATGATGTTGTCCCCCTGAGTAGGATGTCTCGAGGTACCCGTGGTGAGGAGTCGCCTCAGAGCACATGCCCATCTAGAGTTGAGGGTGGTGAGGAGGATGTTGTGCAAGAAGATCCCGAATCGAGAGCACCTCCTAAGAAAAAGTCTAAGACTCATTATCCTCTTTCGATGCCTCGTCGGGTTTGTAAATCCTTTAGCACACATGAAGCCTACACTAAGCATTACTCAACCAGAGTCTTATTTTTGATAGAGAGGTGACAAAGTGTCTCAAGTTGATCCTGCTTTTGCTCGATGTTAAAGGCTAGAAGTGGTCTCGCTTTAACAAAATTCCTCCTACTCCTCGCTCAATGACTCTATTGTCCGAGAGTTCTATGCAAACTTCTCTCGAGGCGGACTTAGATGAAAAGTACGTTATAGTGCGCGAGTGTTAAGGTTCATTTTTCTCGCTAAGGTCATAAATGAGAAATACAAGTTACCAAATTTTGAGGGTTTAGATTATAAAGAGGAAATTGCGAGAAGGCAACGTGAGGATGGTCGTGACCCGATGGAGGAGTTGAGATTAAGAGTTTGTCCGGATGTGGCTTGGACATTGAGACCCAATGGCCAAAGAAAGGAGTTGATCACTACGACATGGACCGAGGATTGGAGAGTCCAATGCCGCTTTTATTCGTGAGTCGCTTGATCCCAAGAATAATCTCACACATTTCCATATTAGTGATCTTGGGATGTTATATGCTTTGACGCTCGGGTTGAATGTAGATGTAGGTCAAGCCTTATTCGATGAGATTTCCATGAACCGTAAAGGTATACACACGGAGTTTGATAGTTCCACATTTGATTCATCGCTTATGTCTCGACGCGGGAGTTTTGGAGTATGCAGAGGACCATAAGACCAAGAGTTACCCCCCTATTCGTAGAGAGAAGGTTGTTCCTGTTTCTGAGCCTGGTTCCACATCGACACCGCCTCGAGCTTCAGTTCTTTCGGGATTATCTTCTTCCGAGATTACTCGGCATAGTATGGCTCATAGTTTGAGGGCGATGTTGAGTGATATCCGGGATGGCCAAGATAATATCTTATCGGTTTTGGAATGTATAGTTGATGGAAGGAAACCGAGAGATAGGAGGGTATTCAATGCAAGTAATATGGATTATGTCTTCTCCGAGCAGATAGAGCGGGTGATAGTTGAGGTGGTCAAGTTAGAGGAGAAACCCGAGTCTGGTGATGAGGAGACTCCAGTGGATTCGAGGACTGTGAGAGTTCCTACTGATAGAGATGCTGAGCCGACCACCGCCGATCTCATTGCACGCCTGCACTTACACAGATCGCATCTACAGCTGATGTTCCTTCTTCCGATCCTTCTCCAGTTGATGCTCCGGCTGCTGATGCTATTGACGATGCTGCTGAGACGACTCCGGGGCTGCCTTGAGTTATTTTTTATTTTTTATATCTATCTTTCTGGTTGTTGTTGCACTTTTTGATACATTTGATTCGATTTGGCTGTACCTATACATTTTGCTACTTTCTAGTTTCTCATTCTTTGACTTGTGTTGACATATTTGTCGATGACCTTTTCTTTTTATTCCGTTTTGATTTATTAGCTCTACTGCCGTATTGTACCCCGTTGTCCCCCGAGTTTTCTGTTTCTCGAGTTTTGCAGCAATAGTTTTTGTCGAGATCCGAGTGAGTTAGTTTTGGGACGTTTTTCCACGCTTTTTGCGAGCGTTGGCCTTTTCATGCTCCAGCCTGACCAACGGCTCGGTTTTCCACGCGAATACATCTAAGTTTCTTATCCTGTTACTTTCTGCGCAACATGAGGACATGTTGCATTTTAAGTGTGGGGGAGGGGATAGTTCGATTTAATCCTATGCATATGAGTTTGCTTACTACGTTAGATTGTTTATTATGCAAAATGAGCTAACATTTTCGAAATTTTTCGACACTTTTGTTTTTGTTTTGTCCCGAGTAGGCAATTCAATTCAATGTTCGTTATTTTTATAGTCATTTAAGCTATACATCATATGTTTGATAAGTTAGTTGTTTCACCTGACACTATTTTTCACGAGCCATAGTGACGATGAGCTATTTTATAAAGCTATACCCCGTTTGGATTAGTGATTTTTGATTTTCTTATAAGTCATGTACTTAGTACCTCGTGTATATCGTGAGATTTATGATAGTTTGTATTTAGTTCCGAGTATGACATACTGTGAATATCTAGAAGTTTGAATGTGATAAGTAACACGTAACTAATGTCAAAATGAAAAGGTTGAATTAATAATGAATCTATCGTGTGTGTCGGAAGCTAGTCAATGATTTGAGTGCGGTAGGGTTTACCACGTAAGTCCTATGCCACTATGATGACTAAAAGCTCACGGCAGTTAGGAAGAGCTGCCTTATGATTGGAGTAAGGTAGGGTATTATCTCGAAATGTCCTATTCTGCTATGAGGCAATAGCTTTTCTTCTAATGTGTGTTTAGAAAGTGAATGAATTCAATCAACTTAAGATATGTTATGAAATGAATAAGGCTTAGTTTCCGTTAGTCTTATCCCCAGATAAAAACGAAAGATATGAGGTAGGATTATCCTTTGAGTATTTCGTAAAGGCCCTAGATTCATTCGATCATTCTTTTCGGGATATGTCACGCTTGTAGGTACATCTTATGAGTGTCATTTATTACTATTCTACGAGGGGTATTAGCTAGTTTTACTTTGAGTTCCTCAAGTTTGGATTTAGTGGAAGTTTTCTATGGCTATGCACACACACAATGGTGAACTTCTAAGTTATTGAATATATGTTATATTTGTTGAGATGTCTATACTATCTCGAGCCTAATTTTCGTTTTATTTTGCTCGGGACGAGCAAAAGCTATGTGTGGGGGAGTTGTTAAGGGTGAAATTATATGTTTTATAAGGTTATATTTTGTGATGTTTTTCCCCTTTTATTTGTATAATTTGCATAATAATAAGGTCTTATATGGAAATATTTAGTAAACGATATTTTTAAGGGCTTAATCGCAATATTGATGTAATTATATGATTTTATGGTTGAATTATAATTATTTGGATATTATTACAGTTTGCAATGTTTTCCCATGTCTCATAGGTATTATTATGAGGTTCAACTAATGATAAAAAGAGATGAAATTCGAGATATGGTGATTAAAGAAAGAGATAATGATGAGGTGGATTGAAGAAAAGAGATAGAGATGCAAAAATCACATTCAGGCCATATTGGACTGAACGTCCGTGTCCCGTCCCAGAGTGGACGGGCGTTTGATAAAAACAGACGGGCGTCCGGAAGAGCGATTTTGATACAGAGAGAGCATGAACGGAAGTCGGACGAAAGCGTGAGGAGAGTTCAATAATTGCGAACGAGCGTCCATTATAGTGAACGCTCGTCCATCCGACCGACTTAGAGAAACCGACTTTGGAGGCTATAAATACCCATCTATTTTCACACATTAGGGATACCAATTGACATTATTCGAAACCCTAATATCAGGGGCGGCTTTAGGCTGCATCTTTACCGCTTTTATTCCAGTTTTCATACACTTTAATTCTAGATAAAAGTAGGTAGTTTTATGTTCTTAATTCCTGCACTTTTGAGTTCTCTGAGGATGTTCAGAGGCTAAGCTTCTACAAACGAGCATTGTGAAGCCATCCAACACTTGTTGACTTCGTTTTCTTCGATTATATTGTAAGTTTCTAATCAAAGTTGTTCCCTTTATCATGTTTTATGATGTTAATTGCATTTATATCGAAAGATGTGCATGTATGAGTTTTTATATTTGATGAAAGTCTTTATAAACATTAGATCACCATGATTTAGGAATGGATCTTTAATCTATGTCAAACGAAAGTTGATAGGTTGAATATCTAGGTTAAAACGTTAAAGTTTACATCTTTGCTTATTTTATGACGCGTTAATTTCCGTAAATCGAAAGATAGAATTAATAGGCGAATTATCTACGAAAAGTAGAATTCATACCTTTGATAAGATGCATCACAACTTGTTAGAAACGAAAATATAATCAAGATAGGAAGTTAATAATTGTTGGATAGGTGGATCAACTCGCTGCGTTTGTCCGCTTTTAAATTTGATCTAATCCTTGGAACTTGAATTTGTTTAGTTTAGATTATCGTTTTTCCACATTAGTTTAGTTTGTTCACAACCAATTCTTCCTAGCTTTGGATTTCGCCCTCTGCTCTAGTTTATTTTCAGCATATTTGTCTAGTTTAGTTCCCTGCTTAGTTAAGTTTTCGTGACATCGCTTAGGTAGGCAAAAACTAGGATTAACAACCATCGCCCCGTAGGATCGAATCCGGCATTAACCACTAAGACTACGATCCTTATACTTGGGGCTAACCGGATTATAAATTATATTACTTGTTTATTTCATTAGCAATAATCCGTGGACAACAACATTCAAACCTCACAACTATCGTGTTTGCGCTCACTCATATATAGAGATCAACGATAAAACGAATCACGACAACGAGCAAACCCTAAATATAATGTCTTTGTAAAAAAATTCCCAAAATTTAAGCAAAGGACATTCGTGCAGATTGTGATCAAACGACTAAGAATTTGGAAAAACTCAAAAGATGAAAGTTGCGAACGAAAGTTTCATGTACGGTCACAAATTTTCAGGTAATTTGATTCGTTAACTCAAGGAAATCGAATTCGAACAACAATGGATCACTTTGCTGTTTTTCCTCGATGATTGTTTGGATTAATCAAATTTTTTTAGGCAAGATTTTCGTCGAATTTTGATTTGGTTAAAGAGAGAAATTGTAGAACGAGATGTGTTTGAGATGTGGTAAATTTTATAATTTTTCGAGGGGATAGAGTAAAAAATGAACTGGGACGAAAACGTGTGTTAAATCAAAGAAAAAAGGATTAAGGTTAGGGTTTTTGGCATGAAGGCTTGAAGATATGAAGAATCTACAAATTTTCCGTGTAGGATTATGAAGATTTGAAGGTTTTAAGGCTATTCTTTGGGAATAGGGGACGAAATTTACGAAAAATATACGATTTTTTTTGAATAATGCGAAATAAATGAAAGAAGATAAATGAGATATTTGATATCTTAATTGCTGTGCTCTGATACCAACTGCTATGATACTTTGCCTAGGAAGGTACTAAGAGATCAATGACGAGCTATCGAAAATCCAGTCCGATTCGTTCTTGAAGGGGTGGTTCTCTACGCCGAAGAGAACGCTCACTCGTAAGTGATTGATTAAAAGTCTATTCGACTCTTAAGAAAAAGATTTCACTCAATAATTATAATATCATTGTTGTTGTATTAACATTGTACATAGGAGGCCTTTATATATGCTACAAAATAGAAGACTAGCAAACTCATAAGCATTGTGAGATAAATTACTCCACTTTATTTCCTAGTGGGCTTAACTTGATTCTAATAAGCTCAAATGACTCTTATTTGCTGAAAATAAATACTTAACCAAATATACTACTATATAGACACCTTTTTTCATGGGCCTTACTTCAAACTAGGCCTATAAGACATTTATTAAATAAATCCAATGCAAAATAAAATTATACAAATCCAACAAACTAATTAATGGCGCCAGACATTAAATTCAGTCCTACTCGCACAATAAACAGTCTCCATGGCCGTATTATTCAAGTCTTCAAGTCCTCGTGATGGATCACATCATACGGGGTCTATTGTCATGCGCCTTCTATCCATATTGACCTGGGATACTTCGAACTGCTGGAGACACGTGCGATTTTGTTGGCCCTAGCTGAGGCAGATCGGCTGGGGCTCTCGTCTATGATCTTTGAGAGAGTCGTCTATCTTGCATTCAGGGCTTGTCTCGCTCGTCAAAGGACCTCTCTGTCTTGTGTTGCCTAGTTCGTGACTGTATTTTAGCCTCGGCGTCCTTTTTGTCTGTCAGTTTGCTTTTATTAAACGGTCCGGTAATGTCCCAGCGCACATTCTTGCTAGATATAATGTTACGGCTGTGAGTTCTATTTCTTTGGGTGTACATCCCCACATGATGTAATCTCTGTCTCTTTGGCGGATTTGCCTTAATAAAAATGTTGGTTTTCCTAAAAAAGAAATAAATATTTTAACTTTATAATCATTATTTCACTTTATTTTATTTCATTAAAATTTCTCTCACAAATCATTTCTTTATCTACATAAATTTCAATACAAGATTTTAACCTTATAACCATTATTTCACTTTATTTTCAGAAAATAGACTAAATATAAATTACAGTCTAGCATGCGTGAGTCATATTTCAATAACGATTAGTGATACATCCAGTACTCATTTTACCACAGCATCCTACACAACACAATCAATACCATTTATTTTGTTGGAACCATAACAATAAATATAACATCATTTTAATCCATGAAAATAAACCATGTAATGGAAAGTGTAGTGCACATACCATTTCCCTTCATTAAATATAGTAAGTAATCTCCTTTCGAAAAAAAAATAAATTTTTTTTCTTCCGAAAACAAAAAGATGACACCACACACACGTCCCAAGCGGGGTTCGTGAGGAGTCCAGGTTAGACCCTAGTGGATTACCACAGGGGTATGTACCCGAGTAAAAAAAATAAAAAATAAAAAAGATTATGGTTTGTAAAAAAAAAAAATATCATTATTATAAAAAAAAAGTGCATTGACAATAATGACCAAATTATTTCATTTTTGTTACAACAGGTCCGGGCAAGCTCGTCGGAGCCTAAACAAAAGTCGCCGGAGTAGTCAATAAACCATTGTATATCATCATGAAGAAACTTGAAGAGTAGCCAATCCTCGACCCTGGACCCAGAGGGAAGAAGTGCAAAAATCTCTCACTTGTTGTATCACCTTTCTTTCTTTCTGCCTGCGATTGTCACCCACCCTATTCAATTTTCTTCTCCCAGGAAATTTATCTCCAACCACATTAATCCGCCGGTAATACGCTATTTCTCCTTATATTCTTCATAATTTCCGAAGTTAGGCACACTATTTTTCAGAATCGCCCCTAGGGTTCTGATTTTAGTCTGGAGCCTAATTCTTGGACGCATTTATATCATCAATCTTAGGTTTGCAAATTCATTTTCTTTCTTGTCATAGAAAGCTAATTGTAAATAAAATGGGACTATTGAGCCGGGTTTTCAATAGAAAGAGACCCCGCATAATTCTTAATGGGTTTTGCGCGGTTGTTTTAGTTTTCCTCCTTTACAACCGGCAAGATAGTAGTTCCATGAAATACCCCCTTTTAAGGAGGTCATCATTTTTAGCTTCTAGCTCTCATTGGAGCTCGTCAAGTGGATCCATATATCGTAGAAGAATGGTTGAATCCGGAATTCAAACTGCATCTAATGATAGTGTTTCTGATTTTAGTGAATTAGCTGCAAAACATCCCGAATTCTGTTGGGGATTGCTTGAGCATCAGGGCTATGATAGCAGCTGTGAATTTTTGAAAGCTCACTCAGAGTGTACCTCCGGTGGTTTCTTCGATTATTTACAGTTTTACTACTGCACCTGCAAAGGAAGCTCTTGGGCTTTTCTGGTCTTGGCTATATGGCTTTTCGCGTTGTTTTATCTTTTAGGTAATACTGCAGCCGATTACTTTTGTCCTTCTCTCGAAAAGCTTTCTTCCCTGCTGAAACTGTCACCATCTGTTGCTGGGGTTGCTCTGCTTCCACTCGGAAACGGTGCTCCTGATGTCTTTGCAAGTATTGCTGCTTTTACGGGTACTGGTACTGGGGATGTAGGGCTCAACAGTGTGCTTGGTGGTGCTGTATTTGTTACCTGTGTTGTTGTTGGTGTGGTGTCCCTTTGTGTTGCTGATCAAACTGTTCAAATTGATCGAAAATGCTTCATTAGGGATATTATCTTCATTATTGTAACTCTTACATCCCTGTTGGTGATATTGGTTGTAGGTAGAATTAGTGTAGTCGGAGCCATTTTCTTCATATTGATTTATGTGGCTTATGGCTTTGTTGTAGCTGCAAATGAGATTTTGAGGAAACAGGTGCAGAGATTGAATTTAGATGTTGTGACGCCGTTGCTTCCTGTAAGAGGAAGCATCTTCTCTCAAGGAGCCCAGTTGGATGATTCTGTATACAACCCTTTATTGGACATTGAGTCTGAAAACGATGGACTGCAGTCACATTGCTCCTTGCCCCAGTGGATGTGGGCTTCCAATGTGGCCATATATTCAAACCAGGCAATTAAAGTGCAGGAGAGTGACCAGCTGTTTCGGATATGGAATGACGAGGGAACTGAAACCGGACAATCATCTGTCACGTGCTCAAAGTTATGTCTACTTATTGAATGGCCATTGAGTGTGCCGAGACGGTTAACGATTCCCTTAGTTGATGAAGATTCTTGGTCAAAATTCTATGCCGTAACCAGTGCCTCATTGGCTCCAGTTCTTCTTTCTTTTATGTGGAGTACCCAAGAACAATTGAGTGATAGGAGTAGAAACCTTGGATGGTTTCTCGGTGTTTCAGTTGGTTTTGTACTCGGGGTTCTTGCTTATCAGTATACAAGGTCAGATCGTCCACCTAGAAGATTCTTATTCCCATGGGTTTTGGGCGGTTTCTTGATGTGTATAGTATGGTTCTATCTGATTGCTAATGAGCTTGTTGCTTTGCTCGTTAGTTTCGGGGTTGTCATGGGAGTAAGCCCTTCGATTCTTGCTTTAACTGTGTTAGCATGGGGCAACTCTATAGGTGATTTGGTTTCAAATACTGCATTAGCTATGAATGGAGGAGATGGGGTGCAGATTGCCATGTCTGGATGTTATGCTGGTCCTTTATTCAATGCCTTGATTGGGTTGGGAGTCTCAATGTTGTTAGGAGCCTTATCAACCGAACCCGGATCGTTCTTGATTCCTCTGGACAATAGCCTGTACTACACCATGGGGTTCCTTGTGGCAGGACTTGTATGGGCACTCTTTATATTGCCCAAGAATGATATGCGCCCTAACCGGATGCTTGGAGTTGGCCTGATTTCCATTTATTTCTTATTTCTGTGTGTAAGGATTAGCAGTGCCATGGGATTCTTCTCATTGGCAGGACTAAGGTGACATTACCTGTATCTTGAAGGGATATTATTACTGTGTTGTAATGTAAATGAGATGTTTTAGTATTCTTTTAGCCATTGGAATCAACTATTATTCCCTGAGCACTACTATGCATCTTGCAAATGAACCTTGCAAATGAACAGTGTTAGACCCACAACTGTTGAGTCACACCATGTATTGCGACATACTTTTACATCATTGATTGATTATGATATCAACACACAATTCGCAGATTCAGTTTTCATCCTAAAAAAGAAAAGAGAAAACCCAACACACCATAAAATACATAAGCAAAACTCAGTCATAAATTAATTAGGGAAAAGTAATAATGTAATATCAAGCGTCTTGCAATAATAACAATTACATTATATTTATTGATTGAAGAATTAATTTCAAGCATGATTTGATTATAAAATGAATAGAATATCTCCACTGAAATATTGCATTGATTAGTCTATCTATCTATATATTTGATTTAACCATATTGATTAGCTAATGCCTTAACTATGTTTTATCCGGCCTAAGAGCACTTGAATCAGATGTTCTAAAAGAATACTCAGTTTTATAATTTTATTTTACAGAATCCGTAGTTTACAAATCACGATGGGCCGATGGCTTGTGAAACTACATTGGCATTGTCAATTTTTTAGTAAAAGGCAACTGAGGGAAAATTGTCAAAAAGGCCAAAAACATTTCTAAAATTAGTAAAAAAGACATGAACATTATTTATTTAGTCAAAATAACATTTTTCATTGTGTATGGACAAAAATGCCCCTTTTCTTAATTTTCCATGTTTATAACTGCTCCCACGTTTTTTTTTAAAGGTGCTTCCATGTTCTCTATCCCAAAAAAAAAAAAAAAAAAAAAAAAAACAAAAACAAAAACAAAAAAGAAAACAAAACAAAATTTGAAACCCACGTTCCACACTTGTGAATAAAAAAAATCTTTATCACAGCTTTGGCCATATTTTTCATTGTGTATGGCAACTGGAACCGCGAAATCTTTGGCCATATTTTTCAACGGAAGGAGAAATGTCTAAGGCGTTTAAAGGGCGTGCATGAAGCTTTATCGAAATACCCGTCAAATTATTTATCACCTCTTCATATTGACCTTGCGGAGGAGTACGACTTGATTCTCTCCCAAGGGGAAAAATATTGGCATCAACGATTGAATATTCAATGGCTCGTTGAGGGGGAACACAACACTCATTTTTACCATCTTACTACCATTCGCATGCGGCAAAAGAAGCGCATCACATGCCTTAAGCACAGTCAAGGGGAATGGACAAATGATGAGAACGAATTGAAAAAGATGGTTCAACAACATTACATTCAATTGTACACTGCTGATCTTGATACCCATATATGTGAGTGCCCGTTTAATTTCCCTCCTCTTGACTAGTCCGAATTGACTTTATTGAACAGGGATGTGAACGAGCTTGAAATCGAAGATGCCTTATTCCAAATGGGATCCTATAAAGCCGCAGGTCCTGACGGCCTCCCTTCTCTATTTTACAAAAAATGTTGGCAATCGTTGGCACTTCTATCGTCCGGTTTATTAATGATGCATTTCAAATAGGTACTTTTCCGCACCTTATGAATGAAACTGTGATTACTCTTTTACTGAAGGTTTATCAGCCGGAATATCCTTCGCAATTTCGTCCCATAGCTCTCAAAAATGTCACTATCAAATTGGTCACGAAGGTCTTGGCTAATCGTTTGCACGGATTCATCGGTAAACTCACGGGCCACTCCCAAAACACATTCATACCTGGAAGGGGTAGCACGGGAAATATTATTATCGCGCAAGAGGCAATCCATGTTAGGTGTAATGCCCGAAAGACAATTTTGTAATTGTTTTATTTAATAAATGAAATGATATTATTATTCATATTTATTATTCTCATATTCACCGATGTGACAATAGTATTTACACTACAGAAAACCCTAAAGTATATCGTTTATGTAATCACTTAACTCAGTGTATGGGATATACACGGGAGGATTGAGTTAGTGAAGATGTACTTAAAATACAATTAGCCCGCAGTGAAGTTAATCGAGAGTATCGGGTCTCTCCTTTAACGTGCTATTAATGCGCCCAGAACACAACAGGTGTGATTGTCTTATCCGGACTTTCGGTTAAGAGTGGGGCATTTATATATGATAGATATATCATATAGGGCTGGACCGATTTGATTAGAGTTCACGATATGATTCCGTAATTGAGAAGTCTTATCGAATCAATCGATGATCATATTTATGGATATATCTTAATCCTGAGGTGATCACAGTCAACTGCTTGAATCAGTATGAGGTTTGACTTGACGGTTAAGGATTACACTGAGTCTGTGATCTGAATTACCCCATCTTGGCATTGTACTGGATTGAGTGAGTAGTCTGTGTTATCATAGATACGGAATCCATTCCTTCCATTTATGGAAGTAGATAGACCGTTCCCTTATTTGTTAATCCTAGAAACTGTTCGATCGCGCGAGTTCATATTATACTGATTAGCTTCCAGTGAGTTGTATGAATTAATTGATCACTAGGGGGTTAATGATAAATAAGGATAAGAGGTTCTAAAAAGGGTTAACGGCAACTTCCCGATTTAGAATGAACAGTCTATGGAGGATTAATCCATATGTAATGATTATATCAATGGACGCTTATTATCATTCTCGTGAGGAGATAAATATAATCTCATAATCGGAGAAGAGTGCGATCACGGGATTATGGTGGCATATTCTCGTGATTGATTTATCGAATATAATTATTACGTTCGTAAGATAATTATTTATTTGATTTATCGGAGCCGATTATTAGTCCATGGTCCCCGATGTGCCTCCAATATAGCATAGTTATTCTCGGACGTCGAATCCTAATAATATTAATTTAGTTCTTATTAGAATTTAATTAAAACGATATGTGAATTAATTGTTTAGTCGACTATTAAATTAGTTGGGCTAAATAATTAAATATGTGAAAAAGACATTTTTCATACTCTTGGCCCAATAAGTGTATCATAGTCGAAATTATTGTGACTAGGTGACAAGGGATGAATTTCGGCCATAGCATTGTCTTAGGGGACAAGAAATAGTTTTCTTGTGGATTAATAAGACATGTGCACAAAATATTTATTGGATAAATATTTTATGGTAAAAAATAAAGATATACATTATTCTAGATTTGTTCTTTTATTTATTGGATTTATTTATTTGTAAAATAAAATCTTTGGAGGACAAGAAAAGTTCTCCTATATAAAGAGGCTTTTCCCAACTCAAATACACACAACAATTTCGACTTTCATCTCTTAGAGAGAGAAAGGAAAAAGTTTCGGCCAAGGGGTGAGAGAGAAAAATCTTAGAGGTTTTTCGGGTAGCATATCGGGAGGATTCGAGACGAGGATTTTCTTCCACCGGAAGTTGCTCGGATCACACGTGCGGAAGATCGTGGTGCTCTTCACACCATCTTTTATTCTTCCTATTGCGGTTCTTCTACTTGGATTTTGAGATCCAAGATGTATGTTCTACAACCCCCTTGTAGAGTAGATCTAGTTATTTTATTATGTGTAAATTATAGATCTAGATCCTTAAATCGCTTCCGTTGCGGATGATATTACTAACAGTCCACACTTTTAGAAACAAATCCGGCAAAAAGGGGTACATAATGATTATAATCGACCTGGAGAAGGCTTATGACAGAGTCAAGTGGCAATTTATCGAAACAATATTGGCACGAATTGGCTTTACTCCCCATTTGACAAGCCTTGCAATGCACTGAATTTCTTCCACTCGCCTTTCGGTTCTATGGAATGGGGAACACCTTGACTCTTTTTTACCGTCTCGGGGCCTACGACAAGGGGATCCACTAGCACCTTATTTATTTGTTCTCTGCATGGAGATTCTGAGCCATAAAATCAACGAAGCAGTTACCTCTGGGATCTGGAAACCGGTCAGGCTCAGTCGGGGTGGCCAACCAATCTCCCACATCTTTTTTGCGGATGATTTATTGTTATTCGGCGAGGCATTAGTGGAACATGCTCAAGTTATTGTGTTCGGGCCAAAAAGTCAACGTTCAAAAATCTATGTTCCACACTTCCAAGAAAGTAAGTCGGCATCAGCGGAATTTAATCGCCAATAGCCTCCATATGAAACATACGGATAATCTGGGTCCTTATCTGGGGGTTCCCCTACCCCATACGCGACAGACCGTATCTACTTACAGCTATATTGTGAATAAAACACAAAGGGATCTGACCTCTTGGAAGATGAACTCTCTTTCCAAAGCAGGTAGAGCTATTCTCATCAAATCCTCGCTGTCCACAATTTCACACTACACCATGCAAACAGCGAGATTACCCAAAGGTATCATTGATGAAATCGATCGAATCTATAGAGCTTTCTTTTGGGGAGAGGAAAATGGTCGTCGTAGGCTTCACTCTATATCGTGGAAAAAACTATGCACACCAAAGACGATTGGAGGTATTCGATTCCGGGATCTATCTAAAATGAACACGGCTCTATTGGGGAAACTCGCTTGGAATTTTCTCCGCAATTCGCAAGCATTATGGGTCAAAGTCCTTAGGGACAAATATGGCGATTCTTGTGGAGAAACTAAAACTAATTCTGCTAAGATATGGCGTGATATCAACACCGCTTGGAGAACACTCGAAGGATTTGCGAAAATGGACAACGGCACTATACAGCGGGGGCCCTTAAGTAATGATAACTACACGGTTTCCTCTGCTTACGAAGCTCAATGCGACACTTCTATTGCGGCTAATGATGACGATATCTGGGACCTAGTATGGCGACTCAAAAGCCCCTTGCGTGGTAATTTCCTCCTTTGGCAGCTTTGTTATGACGCCTTGTTGGTTCAGAACACTCTCTGCAAGCACCACGTTGCTTCCTCTCATACGTGCCCTCTGTGTCACCAGGACATTGAGTCCAGCCTTCATGCACTCCGTGACTGTATGTGGGCCCACCAGTGTTGGTCCAGGATTGTCCCCCAAGACTCCCATAGAACCTTTTTTTTTTCGTCTTCAACATGTGAATGGCTACGATTGAACCTTACTCCGGCACATTCCCACCCCTTTGGGAAAGGCAGTTGGCACTATCTATTTCGAGAAGCTATTGGCGGGATATGACATTAGAGGAATAAGAGGATCCATGGTGATGGCCTGGTGCATCCGCCTCCAACCCAAGTCTTTTTATCTAATGTAATTAAGCGTGCTAGAAATCTTAGACTAGTTTGGCGGATTGATGTATAGTCCTTGAATTTTATTTCGAACGTTGTAAAGTCATTGGCCGGTTTGTTATCAATAAAGTTCTTCTTAAAAAAAAAATCTAATATATGTATATTTTTTAGGAATATCTAATTTATTAATCAAACATATCTTTTAACATTTTTAATGTACGTTTTCAATCATCATAATTTTTTTTATATATTTTTTTTCTTCTCTTCATTTTGACCATCATATTGTCATTGTTGTTATAGTGTCAATCTATAGTGTCGACTTGAATGACACTACTTATATATTTCCGATGATTATGATTTTGTCACAGATGTCAGAGTGTTAATTGAAAGTGTCAACTTAAATGACACTACTTATGTATTTACAATGAATCGTGTGACAATCAGTAGCGAAACATTGTATGACTCTGGTTATTATTACTGTTGTGATAATATCAATCAATAGGGACAAATTGAATGACAATATTTATTTATTTACTGTGAATCAGTGTGACATTCAATAGTGACCCATTGAATGACCCTAATTATTTTTATTGTTGTAAAAATGTCAAAGAGTAGTATCAGTCTGCATTGACACATCATATCAATAGCCTGACTGTTTTTTTCATCTGAACTTTTTTTAATTACCTTTTTCTTTTAAAAATTTAGTTTGAAATATGGATTCATTAATTTTACTAAACCCATTCAATAAATTTGAAAGATTAATTTCGTTTGTATGCGGCTAGATGTCACTTTTAAGTGACACTGTCAAGTGTCACTGTTAAGTGTCGTCGTTTATTGCTAAATCATATTGCTAAACATCTCTATTTTAAGTGACACTTCTAAGTGTTCTTGTTTAGTGCCGTTGTTTTATTGCTAAGTGACTCTGTTAATTGTCACTTTTAAGTGTCCTTGTTTAGTGTCATTGTTAAGTATCATTCTTCATGTTCACAATTTTTTGTTGAGACTTATAACCTTTTATGAATCAATGTCTATTAGTAGTGTCACATAATATCACAATATCAAATGGCAGTGTTAAATAGTGTGATAATTAACAGCGACACATAATATATCTGAAATTTGTTAATCATTAGTGACACACTGTCACTGCTTTCGGTTAAATAGTATTACTAACAAATTGATTTCGGTTAAATAGTATTACTAACAAATTGAATGACACGTTATTGCAATAAAAAAATATTTTTGAAATTTTATCGGATATATATATAAAAAAGATAACGAAAAAATACGAGTTCTGGTGGAAAACGTACGATGATTGAAAATATAAATTAAAAGATATATGGGAAATTACACAATCTGGAATATTTTTAAGTAACATGACAGCTACATATTTTTTTATAGGGAGAAGGAAAACTTCATAATTTTTATAGCGAGAAAGACAAACAGCAAATCCAGAAAATCAGTGAATCTCCCCAGTGAATCCCGAAATCATTGAATTTCGACAGTGAATCCCAAAAATCAGTGAATTTAACAAAGAATTTTGAAAATTAGTGAATTTAAACCGATGAATTTAATGATGAATTTCGAACACAAGTGAATTTCGACGGTGAATAAATAGTTTGTCATTTATGCAAAAATTTCAAAAGACTCTTCTTCTACTCAATTGATGAAATATTTCTGTCCTTCTCCCTCATTCCCCCAAAGATATAACTAATTAAAAAATGATTGGATATATATATATACACATATTCAGTTGGTATATATATTTGGCGTTAGTGCACTGATGCACTGATCATGGGTGATTAATTGCCGTGTTTTCTGGTCTACTATTTTTTTCAACTTTAGTTGAGGGGTATAATTGTCTTTGAGGCCCATTGTGTTCTTTTCGATAATTTTGACAATCTTTTTGTCTTTTTCAATAAGTCTCCCAAAGCAAAAATACAATGCCTCAAAATCAACCGTGTAAACTGTAAATTGTAAACCGAATGGAAGACAAAAAGGATGTGTGTCTGCACGCATCGTAGGTTTTTCTCTCCATTTATAATCTTCCAAAACTATTCTCTCCCCATTAAATATCCTCTAAATTTTGCTCGCAATGCATGGTATTTTTCAAAATGATTTTGACCCTTCATGTGGATGTAGTTTTAATGCCATGTAGGATGCTTTTACAAAGTTGTAGATAAAGTGACAATGAGAATGGGGAATTTTTATGATGGTCAATGATCACCAAACTCAATCTTGAATTTAATGGTTGAGAATTAACTTACATGATCACAATCATCCTAGTGATGACATGTGTCCATTGAGTTTGGTAGTCATTGACCACCATAAAATTTGCCATGAGAATTGATGATAGCCGACCCGAGCTACGCCACGTGTCATCCTTTGATAAACATATAACAAATGAATGACCTCTAAAAATAGGCATTAAGGGCCAAGAGCCCTAGAGACATGCCCAAGGGTAGGTCTCTAACCTAGGTGGGAGATCGGCAGGAACTCCTCCACCAGCCACCGCAGGTCGGCCAAGGCACAGTGAAGAGGAGGCGCCTGGCTAAACCATAGTGGCATTGGGGGCTCGACGCAAGATGTACAGAGCAACCCCGGCTGTTAGCCCACATGCTGAATGGCTAAAGGTAAATAAGGAAAGAATCTTGAATCATAAAGACTCAGATCCTGACATTTAAATATGTGCATAATTATCCCTAAATTATAGGGATTCACGTGTATTAATCCTTAGAAGTTAGGAAGTAAATCCTAATACTTGCTGGACAAGAAATAGGGTGAGACATCCCCTATATAAATAAACCCTAAGGAACTACGAAAGACTTGATTCCAATATATTCATTTAATACGTTGGCAACTTGAGAGATATAACTCTTGAGCTCAGTCTAAAAACACATCAAACCACCCCCCGTTTAAATCGATTTCATAGGTTTTGGATCTTGAATCATTGTCACTAAAGGAGATAATATCCAGATAATTCATAAACGAGATCCAACATCGTCAATTGGCGCTAGAAGGAGGGTCTCCTTTCTGACAGATCGATCAAGAAATCCTAGAATCTCGTTTTTCGTTGATCATGGCTAAGAACACAAGCAAGAAGGGTGCTCAGGATCCAGTGGATCCGACCCAACAAGGTGGAGCTACTGCCACCACCCAGGAGGAAGACCAGACTACGACTGCTCAAAAGGGTGCAAACCTTACGGAGGATCAAACTCATCAGCCTGATCCTGTTCTCCAAGATCTGGCCAACCAGGTGTTGGTGGACGCCCTAATGAACATGGATAATAGCACCATCAAAATTATATTTGAGGAAACATTAAAGGGAAGAGACCTCCCAGAAGCTTCAGAGATGACCCTCCCTCAAGAAACTCCTAAAAAGAAGGAAGTAGTGGAGTCTAGTTTTCATACGGAGAAGAAGAAAGTTCACCAGCAGCCCAACAACATAGCTAGGGCCGAGCTGGACGCCCTGCTCAGTCGATGATCAGATGAACTCCTCTGTGTGTTGCCGTTACTGAGTACATCAATAACTATCCTCGACCATCAGGCTTCAAAATGCCCAAGATTGAACCTTATGATGGATCTAAGGATCCTTATGATCACATGCATCAGTACATATCTCACATGAATCTGTATAATGCCTCAGATGAGATGAAGTGTAAAGCCTTCCCTGCGCTACTCACTGGAAGAGCTCGGGAATGGTTCAACAAAATTCTGCCGAGGTTGATCTCTGACTTTGGAGCCCTAACTCAGAAGTTCGTCCATGCGTTCATCGCAGCTCGTCCGTTCCAGAGAAATCAGACTCATCTTCTCACTTTGAAACAAAGACAAGATGAGATAGTCCTTCACTTCATAAAGCGTTTTAATAACGAATCCGCACAGGTGCGGGATACAGATCATCGGTTGCTGGTCGCCTCTTTCGTGGCAAGTCTGCGAGAGGGGCGGCTGCACGCCAAGTTGAACAACAAACTTCCTCAGTCTATGGAAGAATGCCTTGATGTGGCTTATAAGCACTTCCAAGGGGAAGAAGCAAATAGATTGAAACGAGAGATTGAAAGAAGTGAAGGAAAGAGAAACAAGTCTGAAGACAAATCAGACAAAAAGAGGAAGTCAGTTTGGGATCGGGTAACTGCACCCGTCTCAGATCGGCTGGGTAAGAAGGGAAGTATATATATCACACTTAAATTTTTTATTACAGTTATTAGGTGTGAAAAAAGAATGATCACACTTTTTTAGGTGTGATTGAAATAATAATAGATCTCGGCTTTTAAGTGTGATAACAACTACTAAAATAGATCACAGTTTTTAAATGTGTTGAAATTATAATCGATCTGGGTTTTTAAGTGTGATAACAACTATAATAGACCATGATTTTTAAGTGTGATAACAACTAAAATAAATCACAGTTTTAAAATGTGTTGAATGATAATAGATTTCGGTTTTTAAGTGTGATAACAACTAAAATAAATCACAGTTTTTATTATCACGATTTTTAAGAAAACCAAGACAAGAACATCAATCAATCACGGTTTTTAACTGTGATTAAAATAATAAGATATTTTATAATGATATTTTAGATTCTTGTGGTCGAAATGTTAATAAAGTAGGCATCGCCCAAATGTAATTAGTGTGGTTCCTTAATCCAGTATCCGGTTCGAGTCCCAGTGGCAACAAAAAATATGTCTGTGTTTATTTTGTTTTCGAAAAAAAAAGAATGATCACACTTTTTTAGGTGATTGATATTATAATATATCTCGGTTCTTAAGTGTGATAACAACTACTAAAATAGATCACAGTTTTTACATGTGTTGAAATTATAATAGATCTCGGTTTTTAATTGTGATAACAACTATAATAGATCACGGTTTTTAAGTGTGATAACAATTAAAATAGATCACAGTTTTTAAATGTGTTGAAATTATAGTAGATCTCGGTTTTTAAGTGTGATAACAACAAAAATATATCACAATTTTTATTATCACGGTTTCTAAGAAAAATGAGACAAAAACATTAATCAATCTCAGTTTTTGACTGT
This sequence comes from Gentiana macrophylla, assembly GCA_026214975.1. Taxonomy (NCBI): domain Eukaryota; kingdom Viridiplantae; phylum Streptophyta; class Magnoliopsida; order Gentianales; family Gentianaceae; genus Gentiana; species Gentiana macrophylla. The sequence goes on from CM047813.1 coordinate 99,273,086, forward strand.
GATTAAAATAATATGGTATTTTATAATGAGATCTTAGTTTAGTGTGTTCGAAAATGAGAAGAAAGAAAGCATCGGCCTAGTGGTAATTAGTGTGGCTTGTTAATCCGGAGTATCTGGGTTCGAGTCCAAACAAAGACAAAAAAATATGTGTGCTTATATATTGTTTTTGAAAAAAAACACTTTTATTGGTGTGATTTAAATTATAATAGATCACGGTTTTTAATTGTGATAACAACTAAAATAGAACACAGTTTTTAAATGTGTTTTAGTTGTAATAGATCTCGGTTTTTAAGTGTGATAACAACTATAATAGATCACGGTTTTTAAGTATGATAACAACTATAATAGATCACAGTTTTTAAATGTGATGAAATTATAATAGATTACGGTTTCTAAGTGTGATACCAACTATAATAGATCACGGTTTTTTTAGTGTGATAACTATTATAATAGATCACAGTTTGTAACTGTGACTAGATTAAAAAACTTTATGTCACACCTCAATATGCCACACTTTAGAAGCCGTGACTAATGTGAATATATCATACTTAAAAACCGTGATCTTTATGCTTTTTTGTAGTAGTGGATATAATTCCGTGATCGAGAAGTCTTATCGAATCACAAGATGATCATATATGGATTAATCTCAATCCTGAGGTGATCACAGACGACTGCTTAGACTAGGGTAGGGTTTGATGCGTTAGTAAGGATCACTTCGTAGTATGTGGTCCAACACTTCTCGTTGGCTCTATTTTAGGATGAGTGAGTAGTCTGTGCTATCACAGATATGTAATCCATTCCTTCCCTTGGGAAGTAGACAGACAGTTCCCTTATTTGTTAATCCTAGAAACTGATCGATGGCACTAGTTCTTATTATATTAGTTATGAACTAATTGATCACTAGGGGGTTAATGGTAAATAAGGATAAGATGCTTCGAGAAGGTTCTACGGAGATATCCTAAATCGAAATGAACAATCTATGGAGGATTTATCCGTATGTAATGATTATATCAAGTGACACCTTATAACTCATAGTTGAGTGTAATTTTATATCTATATTCGCGAGTTCGATTTGGGGTTTATGGTGGTGTAATCCCGAATTAATAGATTGAATATTATTGTTCGGCCAGATTTAATAATTTTATTCAATTTATTGTAAACTACTTGAATATGGGTCCATGGTCCCCGACGTGGCTCATAATATAGCATATACGTTTTCTCGTCGTTTCACCTCAATTATAATTAAATAGTTGGATTGGACTGTTTAATAGATATGTGGATTAATTGTTTAGTTGGACTAGATAATTAAATACATGGAAAAGAAATTTTTCGTGGACTCGGCCCAAATAAATGAAAAATGCGCATGACCTAATTAATTAGGTGTATGGCCGCATTTTGTATATTATTATTTGTTGGGAAATTAGTTTTCTTGATAAATAATAAGACATGTGATTAAATTATTTATTTGTTAAATAATTTAAGAAAAAGAAAATCTTTTATTTATCCTAATTAATTTAGGAATATTCTAGATTTATCTTTTTAAGGAAAATGATTATTTTGATTGATTTTGTATTAATTAAATAACGCCTTGGAGGCTAGGATTTCTCTCCTATATAAAGAGAGTTCTCCCAAGCCAATTGAAACACAACACACGACTTTTGGGTAGTAAAATAGCTTTGATATTTCGGCTATATTACTAAGGGTTCGAGTTTTAGAAAACTTCGGGTTTTCTAAGGTAGCATATCGAGGAGGTCCGACGGCTTGAAACACCATCCACCTGGTGGTGTTTGGAGACACACGTTGGTAGACTTTGGCTTCTCAACTAGGCTCTCAACTAGCTCGGTTTTGATTGACCTTGTTCTTGGCGTTTTGCACCATAAAGAGGTTGGTAATCTAACCCCCTCGTAGGTTAGATTTATTATTCATGTATTTTGTTTGTTTAGATCTAGATCTGATATTTATTCCGCTGCGTAATCGGGTAAATCTTGATCCATGCGGTGATATTACATCCTACAGTCTTCACCTACCTGGAAATCCTTGAGTCTGTCATCATAGACCTTGTTAGAGCCAGGCTTGCGAAGTACCCTATGGGAAAGATTCTCAATCACCAGCTCTGGGCATTGCTCCTCAGCTTCATCTACTCCCATTGTGTAACCATGCCACAGAATGAGAGTCAACAAAGCCCTCAAGGCCTCAGAACACTGAGTAGAGTTCTTATAGTCATGAACAGCTTGGGCGATCTGCGCAGGTATCGTGGCCTTCAGCTCGTCATTCTCAGTTCAGAGTCTGGAAATTACCTCCTCTAACTCTGAGGTTTTCTGGGCATGATCAACAGTAGCCACCCGCAGATCGGCGGTGAACTGGTCCCTTATCTTTTGCAGCTCAACTTTTTGGGTAGAAAGCTGCTCGGTCAAGGCAGAGATTCACTGATCCTTGGACGTCGAGGCGTCCATATCTTTTTGACGGCTTGCTGAAGGATCGACAATCCGCTTTTCCAAAGATCCTTTCTGAGAAGAGAGGCTATCAAACCTCTTTAAAACTTCCTTCCCGATTTTGACAACCTAGGAGAGCATTCCAGAGGTCAGTACGGTTGCAGGATAAAGATAAACAAAAAACACAAGTGTAAAGTCACGAAGAAACTCACACATAGCGACCAAGTCTTTATCCGCCAGCACGGATATGGTATAAAGAACACGGGAAGAGAACGTCCCTCAAAGTCAGAAGCATCATGATCACCTCGATCAGACCTGATCCTCTTTCTCCTAGTTTGGTAGTGCAACTGAAGCTGCCTTTCTGCAGCCTCAGACTCAGAGCCGTCCAGAACTACCAGGCGCTCCTCGCCCATCTGCTCTGTACTAGGTTTACGGACAGCCTGCTCGTCCCTTAGAAGATCCTCCGTGTTTGCCTTAAGGTTCACAGGTGGAACCTTCGAGGCGCCATCAACCTCAGTCGTATCTGGTTCAAGACTTGCTCATTGTGCTCGGCCACAACCTCCTCCTCAAAGGCCTCCTCAAAAATCTCAGCAAAATCAGCCACTGAAGAAGTGAGAAAAAACACGGTTAGTACGAACAGAGAAAAATGTATAAGTCATGCATAGAAAATAATACCAAGGGAAAGGGCCCTATAGTTATCGTACTCCCCTTGGGTAAGCCTCCGGTACGGTTCAGAAGACCACTCCTTATGGTCCAGAACAACGCCACAATTGACAATGTCTTCCAACAACCGGGATCCAACCCAGTAGGGCATACATCCGCAATAAGGGAGTTATAATTCTATCTACCTAACTCTGGATGGCCCTCATGACCGATAAAGAAAAGTGGGATTTCCACTTATGGATAGAGGATTTCCCCGGTGAAAGAATGGGAATGTCCCGCCGGTGGTCTGTACGGCGGGGGAAATAATACCACCCGCTGTGGTTTTTAACCTTCTTATGGTGATAGAAGGTCCTGAATAGCTCCACAGAAAATTTTGTGTCTATGCACCTGCACCATATGGCAAAGCCTATGATCGTCCTAACTCCATTAGGAGAGATCTGAGAAGATCCTAATTGGTAATGTCTAAGGACAGCTAAAAAGGCCGGGCAGAAGGGAACTCTAAGGCCGCATACGAACTGCTCCTTGTAAATAGTGAAGTACCCCTCCGGAGGCTGATAAGCATATCGGTAGGGGGTACCTGGAAGACGAGGTGAATATCGGTCCAGTTCGACCCCATACTTGCTATATATCTGGACAAGTTTGTCCTGGGATAAAGAAAAATCCACCCCATGACTGCCCACTGCTGCCTGGGTAGCCATGTCCCGTTTTAGAAGCTGGAAAAATGGGGGAAGCCTAGGTGGGGGTTGATTGGTAAGACGGGGTTCAACAATCAAATGTTCAAAGCCTCTACGGTTAACCACAGGAACTGGGGTTTTTAATTGGGCCCTAGGATGAGAAATTTCCCCCTCAGAGTCGGATTGTGATTCAAATTCCCTCTCAATTGAGCTACTAGTAACAAGCCCTACCCTCATCAACTAAAGAAAAGAACAGAAGAAGAGGAAGAATAAATGCAAATGAAGAAATAAAAAGCTTACTTGTAGAAATGCAAAGGTCTTGAAGAAAAACTCGAATCTTCGTTTAATAGCAACAATAATATGAAGTGGGAGAGACTAATGATAAGACAGGGGTTATAGCCCCCAGACGTGGAAACAACGTCAGTTATGGGAAAGAGGGAAAAGACGCCTCGGTTCCCGGAAAAATAATGACGTCCGAGTTAATAGGCTGCCACCTGGAAGCTAGAGAATTCAAAATGTGAGGTCGGATAAAATCGGCCGAATAGGATTGGCGCAGACTGGCCAGAAGCATGGTCAGATCTAAGGGGCTTTTGATGATGGCCGACCCGAGCTACGCCACGTGTCATCCTTTGATAAGCATATAACAAATGAATGGCCTCTAAAAATAGGCATTAAGGGCCAGGAGCCCTAGAGACATGCCCAAGGGTAGGTGTCTGACCCCAGGTGGGAGATCGGCAGAAACTCCTCCACCAGCCACCGCAAGTTGGCCAAGGCCCGGTGAAGAGGAGCTGTCCCAGCTCGGCCATAATGGCCTTGGGGGCTCGACGTAAGACGTTGTTGGTCCCAGAGAAGGGTGAAACTATAGTCGGAGGGGGGTGAATGACTATAATGGAGTTTCAAAAACTTTTCTTTTATTTAAAAGCTTTTGCCATAATGGCCTTGGGGGCTCGACGTAAGGCGTTGTTGGTCCCAGAGAAGGGTGAAACTATAGTCGGAGGGGGGTGAATGACTATAGTGGAGTTTCAAAACTTTTCTTTTATTTAAAAGCTTTTGGGCGTGGATAAGTCCCTTCTTACTATGTTGTTTTCAAATCGGTTTAGACAATCACGGATATAAGTTATGATGTAGGCAAATTAAATAAATGTCAGTAATGTAAATTGCGAGAAATTAAATTGACACAAGGCTTATAGTGGTTCATGGTGGTGTAATCCCTTAATCCACTCTTCTCCTGTGATGATCGGAGGAATTCACTATTGTTTTCACGAGATACAATAGTATGATTGTCCTTGGCTTCCCAAGCTTCACAATCTACAAGACTATCACTCCTTGACTGCAATGACTTGATGATTCATCTTTCCTTGCTGCTCCTTAAGATCAAAATCCTTCAACAAATATCACAGATTCAACTCCTTCTCAGATTGCCTCACGATTCGATTTGCTTGAGATTTGATGTGAATGTGATTCACACACTTGGTTGATCAATCTCAAGCACCAAGTATGACTTTGTAGCTCGATATCCGAGTTGATCACTAGATGTTTCCTTGTAAGTTCGGAGAGAGGCTTTTCAAATTGTGAGTTTTCACTTAATTTTTCTTTTCTTTTTTGGTTCTCTTGTTCTCTGTCTGTCAATGCCTTCTATTTATGGCCTTGAATAACCTTGATTTTGAAATTCCGTCCGTTGGCTATATTAATGAGGAATAATCCTTGATTTTATTCTTGATTCCCCTTAATTGCATTCTCCTTGATTTCGATGATCGGATTCTTTCTTCAAGCGTATAGCGGAAAATCCGTCCTTGATTGATCCTCTATTGATTATGCATTTAATGCATGATCTTCTGAATCTTCAACGTATATTAAATCTGATCTGGTAAGTGTTACTTCGCCCTTTTTAGAACGGTCGAGTGATCCTTATGACTTAGCCGTTTTGGCTTTTCTTCACCGTTTCGTCTTTACTCAGCCGAAAGTGAGTCTGCTTTGCCGATTCACTGTTTTCTTCTTTGTTTCTGTTTGAGGAGAATCTTTGTACTTCACTAATCTTTGATTGGGGTGAGATCAATGAACATCATATTCGAATATTAATGTGCATCGCTTGTAGTATAACTTAGACTTGTCCAAGGTCATCACAGACTTCATTGGTTACAAGTCAGACCCTTAATGTCTGCATTGCTTCTCTGCTTGGTGCTTGGTGGCTTCACTCTCTTTGAATATCTGCTTTTGCTTTGCCGTCCTACCAACTAGTACAATACTTGTCCGACTCAACTTATACAACATGTCAGACTCCAAGTAAAGACTTATACAGAGAATTCTAACTTATTTCAGGCTTGCTATAATAGCTAGTATGGCCATCATCAAAACATAATAAAATGTTCCTAACAGACGTACATAGCAACCCCGACTGTTAGCCCACGTGCTGAATGACTAAAGGTAAATAAGGAAAGAATCTTGAGTCATAAAGACTCTGATAATGACATTTAAAATGTACGGAGAAGAGTAGTGTCATCAATTGCATCTGGTGCAGGAGCATCCTCTTCTCTGTCTTTGTCAAGATCATCATTATGATGATCATTACCATCATTGTCATCATCACCATCATCATGATCATCTCCACCATCGCCTAAGTCATCACTCGGTCTTTTTGAGTGCAGGCGCGTTGCCTTGGCTGCATCAACCAAGTCCCATAGAGGTGATTCATCAAGTACACCTACCCAGAGTTGTGATTCCCGAGAAAATCAAATAGCCATGCTTCTTCAAAGAAGCATGCGTCCGAGTCTTGAAGTCTGTTATGCGGAATCACCTTCCTTCCACTCAAGATATTCGCAATTCGATCATCTATATCGTTTGCGAGACAATTGTATCTGACTTCTTCCGGAAATTCCTCATCCTCTCCAAAGTGTTTTCTTCATTAGGATCTCGTTCATCCTCACTTGATATTTTCTTCTTCTTGTTTGTTACGCCTCGATTGTCGAATCATCTTCTTCTTCTTCTTCATCAATCAATTTCCCAAAAAGTCTGTCTTTTCCAGACTTTCTTGAACCTTTGTTTCTTTCTTTGGTGGTGGTGTTGTGTGTGGATTTCTTCCTCTTTCCTTCTCCTACCTTCTTTTGTTGTTTAACATAAGTAAGCATGACTTTGGATTCATGCGGTTTGTGGAGTTGTATAGTGGGGACTTTGAGACATTGCAAATGATATAGTGCAAACTGTATCCCATATGATTTTTCACCTGCAATGTCCTTTCTTTGTCTTTCCCTCTTTTATCCCCTTTTCGCCTGCTTTTACTTCACCTTGGATTTGCTCTTTGATTCTCAAAAAGAAGTATTTTGCCCAATTTAATTGTAGCTTGTTATAGATGATTCCCATTAGCCGCATTATAATTTCTGTCATGGCATTATTTGCTCCCAACTTTCCTTCAATGGTTTTGCCAATTAGGGCACTAAACTCATTGAACGGTTTCTTCAACGCAGATCGAAGATAATTGACTTTTGTGGATCCTGGGTTTGCCGTTTTGGCAATGGTTGCCCAGAAATCGTCCAAGTCTTGTGGTACCAATGTCACTTTCGCTTGACCTTTATTGGAAAGTTTAAGATGTTTTCGAATTACCTTTGCTGTAATCACCACGTCTTTACCATTGACAGATGCAACAATCTGTCTTCTTCGAACTTGTCACCTTCTTCAAAGAGGAGTCCAGAGGCGTATTTCTGATTTCCGAGGAAGAGATGAGGCTTTCATAGCAAACCTCAGTTATGGGTGGATTGAGAAAGGTTGATAATTTTAGGTTTTCACAACCTGCTGCCAATCGTTTTGCATTCTCATCATTTCCGCACAGTTTCAGGTAGTGTTCTGCTTGAAAGAATGAGCCAGTGGCTGAGCCAGTGGCAATCGATTTTTCATACCCAGCTTGGGTGTTTGAGGAAGATGATGCCATTGTTGAAAAGGAGAGGAGGTTTGAAAATGAACTTGAGTTTGCAATAGAGAAAAACAAGAGTAGGGTTTGTAATTTGCAAGAGAGCGTAAAGATTTCTGAAAATCTCTAAGTCTTGTTTATATAGTGTGATTTGGGTAGTGTGAACGTGGTTTGAATATGGAAGGATTTTGTGACATAATGGCGTGATTTTGTGTATGTGAATTGTGATATTCGAGCGTAATGGGGGAGTGGTTTGAGGTAAGTAATGATAGAGCCCGGGAATCGAGGAGTTTATAATTCAAAAATAATATAATTACCTCCATGATCATAAGTTGATCTCCACGTGTGTAATCTTTCACGAGAATAATCCTTCATAATTTCCTTATTCTCCGTGTAATCGGAAATTGATTTTGTTCACACTTTTAATTTATCCAAGTCTTTATTTCGGTGAAGTGCCTTGGCTGGTCACTTAGCCGATCCAATGAGTTCTTCACCGAGCTGCTCCATTTAACTGTTCCTAACAATCAGTTAAGTTACATTCGCTGGATACCGGTGCCTTACCTGCTACATCTCCTGTAACGGCAAAGGTTGTACCAGTTGATGAAGTCACTTAGCCGATTACTCCAGTTAGCCGCTATTTGATACTTATTCAATTTTAATCATTCCTAACTCAGATCTCAACATACTAAATCTTTCATAACTGAGTGGTTTAGTGAAGATGTCAGCCAATTGATCTTCAGTGGGTATGTGTTTTAGGATGACATCCCCCTTTTCAACATGGTCTCTGATGAAATGATGTCTTACATCAATGAGCTTTGTTCTTGAATGCAATACTGGATTTTCAGTAATAGATATTGCACTTGTGTTATCACACATGATTGGAATTGTTTTCTCTTCCACTCCATAGTCCCTTAGCTGTTGTCTTATCCAAAGTACTTGTGCACAACAACTACCTGCTGCTATATATTCTGCTTCAGCTGTTGATGTAGATATGGAGTTTTGCTTTTTACTGAACCAAGAGACTAGTCTGGTTCCTAGCATTTGACATGTTCCAGAGGTGCTTTTTCTATCTATTTTGCATCCAGCATAGTCAGAGTCTGAATATGATATCAATTTAAATCCTCCATCTTTTGGATACCAAATTCCAACATTTATAGTGTTTTTCAAGTATTTGATTATCCTTTTAGCTGCTAGAAGATGTGATTCTTTTGGTTGAGCTTGAAATCTTGCACACACTCCTACTGCAAATGCTATATCAGTGTCCGCTGCGATTAAGTATAATAAGGATCCAATGATTCCTCTATACATTTTCGATCAACATTATTTCCTGCTTCATCTTTTCCAAGTATGACTCTGGCACACATTGGCGTGTCTGCTGTGCCATTTGTATCCATCCCATACTTGTGTATCAAATCTCTTGTGTACTTGGCTTGACTAATGAAAATGCCATCCTTCATTTGCTTTACTTGAAGGCCAAGGAAATAGTTTAATTCTCCCATCATGCTCATCTGAAATTTGCTCTTCATTAGGTTTGCAAATTTCTCACAAAGCTTTTCATCCTCTGATCCAAAGATTATATCATCAACATAGATTTGTACAAGCAATGTGCTTGCTCCTTCCTCTAGTTTGAATAGAGTCTTGTCAATAGTTCCCTTGTTGAATCCATTCTTGATCAGAAATTGTGATAGTGTTTCATACCAGGCTCTAGGTGCATGTTTGAGGCCATAGAGGGCCTTCTTGAGTTTGTATACTTTGTCTTCTTTTCCTTTGATTTGAAATCCAGGAGGTTGTTCTACATAAACTTCTTCTTCCAAAAGTCCATTTAGGAATGCACTCTTGACATCCATTTGATAGACTTTGAAGTCTTTGTATGCAGCAAATGCTAGAAAGAGTCTGATTGCTTCCAATCTTGCTACTGGTGCAAATGTTTCATCATAATCTATTCATTCTGCTTGAGAATAGCCTTTTGCAACTAGCCTTGCTTTGTTTCTCGACGACAGCTTCTTGCTCATCCATCTTGTTCTGAATACCCATTTTGCAAAGAATGATGTTGGCCATATCTGTCTCATCAAAAGTTCCTGCACTTCATTTCTTTCAAATTCATTTAGTTCTTCTTGCATGGTTGTGATCCAATCTGCATCTTGGATTGCATCATCTATGGTCTTGGGTTCCACTTGTGATAGAAAGCAAGTTAGCATGTGCTCCAGTTGTCTTCTGGTTCTAACTCCTGTGTGAATATCTCCAATAACTTGTTCTTCAGGATGGTCTCTTAGCCAATTTAGATTTGGTTGAAGTTGTTCTTCACTTGGTGCTTCCATACCTTCATCATGCCGAGCATGAACTTCAACTTCAGTGCTTCTTCATTGTATTGATATGTGGCTCCTCTTGATTTTCAAAATGATGATTCGTGATAGTAGTTGGTATGGTTGCATTTGTATAGATTTCCTCTCAGGTCGCTTTCTCTTCTTGGTCTTGAAGATCTTCACCATTTGTATTTGGTTCATCAAACACCACATGTATTGATTCTTCAATCACCAATGTTCTTTTATTGAGTACTCTGAATGCTTTCTTTGGTGTCCGAGTATCCCATGAAGATTGCTTCATCACCTTCTCATCAAAGGTATCACAAATGGTTCTGTTTAAGACAAAACATTTTGATCCAAACATATGAAAATATGAGATATTGGGTTTTCTACCATTTCATATTTCATATGGAGTCTTTCCATGATATTTGTTGATGATTGATCTGTTTTGTGTATGACATCTTTGTGTTTGTTGCTTGACCCAAAACCTTTTGGCAAGCATGCTTGACAAATCATTGTTCTAACCGCTTCTTTGAGAGTTCTGCTTTCTTCTTTCTGCTACACCATTTTGTTATGGAGTTCATGCTTCAGAGATAGTTGATGTAACACTCCATTTTCTTCACAATAGGTTCTCGATAATTTCATTCGAAATTCAAAGGCCTCTATCTGCTTTTGATCTTGATAATCTTTAGCTCTTTCTCATTTTGGAGTCTTCTCAAAAATCTGCGGCTTCTTGAGTGTTTCTTTCTTCTTGTTCATGAAAATGGTCCAGTGTACTTTGAGAAGTCATCCACCACTACAAGAGTATATTTCTTACCACTCACACTTCATGGTGTGGACTGGTCCAAACAGTCCATGTGTAATGTATGTAGAACTCTTGTTGTAGATTGATAAGGCTTTGACTTGAATGAACTTTTGATCTGCTTTCCTTTCCGACATGCATCACATAGACTTTATTTCTTGAATGTGATCTCTGGCGTGCCTTCAACTAACTTGCTCTTTGATAGTTTGTTGATGGTCTTGAAATTCAGTGATTTAATCTTACATGCCAAATCCAAATTTGTTGATTGTTTATTCTTGACAAGTAGACATGTTTCTCGCTTTGGTCGTTCTCCACCCACCACATACATGTTGTCTTGTCTTCTACCTGCAAGAACTACTGTGTTGGTTTGGCTGTGAATCACTTTGCATCCTTCTTTGTTGAAGTGTACATTGTAGCCTTTGTCACAAAATTGACTGATGCTCATCAGATTGAAGTTAAGTCCCTTGACATATGCCACATTTTGAATCTTTAGATTGTTCTTAAGTATTATGCCTTCCCCCTTAATCTTTCCAGGGTTTTCTTTGCCTCCAAATGTGACTTTGGGTCCATCAAAAGCTTTGAAGTCAGTGAGCCATATCTTGTTTCCTGTCATGTGTCTGGAACATCCACTGTCTATGTACCAGACATCCTACAAAATAGATTAATTAAGTTTAGGTACCCAACACCGTTTGGGTCCATACTGCTAACAATCATGCCTCCCATACCAAGTGTGTATCCAAAAGGTCTTCTTTTGGATAATTGAAGTCATCAACTTCATACGTATAAGGCATGGCGTAATAGCTTCTAATATTTTTATTGAAGGTATTCTCGATACTTTTCTCCACTTTTGGTGCATTTACATCCTTCTTCACTTTCCAATATGCAAGAGAAACCTTTCTTGCTTCATGTGTCTAGAAGCAGTTGGTTTTTCTTAAACACATGATGCATTTTATGGAATGGTTTCTCTTGTATTTTGGAGGTGCAACATTCAATCATCCTCTGAAGGGTAAAGTTTGCCTTTACCTTTCAGATGGCTGTTGTTCTTGATTGACTGGAATGAGGATTTAGTTTGCTGTTTCACTACACTAGGTTTTGACTTCACCGGAACAGGATGATCTGTTGGAACTATAGTCTGTCCCTTTCTAAATTTTGATCCATTAATGGTCCTGAATTTAGAATTGTGTTGACCATTATTCCTACTTTCATCCTGACTGTTGTAACCAAGACCGATCTGATCCAAACATTTTGAGGGTTTGTAAGTTTTGGTGCTTTTAGTGGTGCAGTGGTTACCTGTAATATCCCGAAATTTTGACTTACTAATTATTTAATAAAGGATCTAATTATTCGGGAAATTATGGGATTTAATAATTTTTATGAAGGGATTTATTAGTAATTAAAAGGAGTTTTAATCACTTAATGAATAAAAGGGTTTTCACTCCTTTTTCCTCCCTTATTTTTCCCAAGCAAAAATTTTCACCTCAAAACCTCCCTTGCCGCTTGACTTGCTTGTGAGGAGGAAGGAGAGAAAATCTCTCCTTGGTGTTTAGGAATTAAGTAAATCGGTAATCGCTGTTTTCTTTTATAGATTCGAGCTTCGTTGAGGATCGTTTCTAGCTTAGCAAGGGGCTTTCAAAACACAAACAAATTCCGGTAAGGATAATTCTATCTTCACAAAAGTTTAACTTGATCTTTGTAAAGTTTAATTTAAGACTTCTATGCTTGTGTGCCACGGTTTTGGTGTGTTAAACGTTCCTAGTAGTGTGTTTTGTGTTAGTTAAAATCTACAATCGATATGATACCTTTGTATGAAGTTTTCGGGCCTAAAGTGTTGTTTTGTTTGCTTTGTGTTGTGGAGAAACGGCTCGAAAATCGCGTAGAGAGCTTTAGGGTTTTAGTTGAAACCCAGTGACGGGCGTCTCGGCTTTGAGAGGACGGGCGTCCGGTCTTGGTCTCAACTCGACGGGCGGCGTCCGGATTCTGGGACGGGCGTCAAAGGGCTACTTTTGATTCGGGATGTAAAGTTTTCTGGTGGACGGGCGTCCAAGTATAATGGACGGACGTCCAGGTGCTAAAAATCGATTCAGGATGTAACAGTTTTCCTTGGACGCGCGTCTGAGATCTTGGACGGGCGTCTACTTCTTCCAAACGGGCGTCCAACATTCCAGACGGGCGTCCAGTTTAAATGTTCTCTCTTCTTTGTTAGCTATGGATAAACCTTATGAGCATGTTTTGTAAGTTGTGTTTGGATGAGACAACAGTATTGGTAACATTGGGTTTTGGATTTTGGGCATAGGAGTTCGTAGACCCGTGAGTGGTCGGGCCGGATAGGGTAGCTCCCAAAGCCGTAAACCCGGAAGGTTTCACGACTTCAATGACCCTACGTGTTTGGGGAGTTGCGGGCAGATGATGTGGTCGGGCCGATAGGGTAGTACCCGAGCCGGGGAACCCGGAAGGTTTCCTTGCACCCAAAGACGTGATGGTCCATCTAGTATGGTACCATTGGATGACCTTTAGGACCCTCCTCTCTGTGGGCTTTACCTTTTTGAGGGATGTGCACATTCGGGACCTTTAGGTGGCTAGTTGTGATGTTTGGTATCTGCTTTGGGCGGTCGTAACTTTTATAGATTGGTTGGGTCCTTCATAAATTTAGTAGTACCTTTCTTGAGTTGGTTTTACTTTTGTACACTAGATTTACTCTTACTCAACTTTATAGTTGACGGTTTGTACTTTCGTTTGACCTCTGCTTATGATCCATTTATGGGGAGCATATTCTTAGCAGGTACTTCTATGGATGTTTGCTTGTTCTTTGGGATGTCACGGGTTTGAGAGCCACGTAGTCGCAGTCACATGTTGTCTACATTATTTGAATTTTAAATTCTAAAGATTTTGATGTTCCACATAATTACATTTTCTTTCGGATTTGTACTCACTTTAATATTTTCTTTCAAAATAATGAATGGTGAATGTTTATTTTCTTTCTGCTGTGGAATGTTGAATGTTACCGCCACGACTGTGTGTCGCGATGAGTGGCACTACGGTGACCAATACCGGCCGACGGGATTGGAAACCGGGTGTTACAAAGTGGTATCGAGACGCGTTAACTCAGAGACCACCACCTAAAATGAACCTTAAGAATAAATTCACTAAAATAAGCACAATGAGGATGTGTGGGGTAGGTATTGAGGTCTATGTAGGGAAGGTACGGTGAATTCGATGTATGTGGAAATGTGGTCGCATGTTGCAATTCATTTTGGACAAAGTGAGTGTTAGTATATGTGAAATATTCTCGTGGCATAATATAGGCGATAATTGAATGTATGATTGTTTACTTTGGTAGTTTTAGCTATGCCTCCTAGGAATGGAAATGAGAGGACCAAATGATTGACCAGCTTGGTTAAGATGAATCAAGACTGATTCAGCGGTCAACAAGGCGATGAGAGGATCGTTCACGAGGTCAACCACCGGCATGACTAGGGCCGTGAGTCGCCAGCCGCCTAGTCAAGATCGATGGTAAGGAGATCCTAAGGGACTCGGCGGTGGATTAGAGAGTTTGAAAGATCTTCGCCACTCTGGGGTCAGTCTAGAAGAACGAAGGTCGACCAAGCCGCTTTCTACTTGGTTGATGTAATGATCTGTGGAGGGTGCTAACAAAGACCGGTTGGCTCAGATCAGAAATGAGCAAGGGAAACGGTATTGGTACCACCGAATCGACCAAGTTTAAGCGAGGCGAGGCGTGAATTCTTTCCCGAATCCAAGAGGAAAGAGTCTGCGGGTGGAGTTCGATAATCTCCGACGAGGGGATATGACCGTGCAAGAATATTACGAGAAGTTTGTCGACTTGGCGGTTTATGCATCTCGAGCTAGTGCCGATCAAGAGGCCAAGATGGTGAAGTTTGAGCAACACTTAGATTTAGCGATCCGGGATCGCATGGGGCAAGCGAGGGGCTTCACGAGCTTAAAAGAGATGTGTGAAGTAGCATGCAACATTGAAAGAATTCGGAGAGAGGTTAAAGCGACATATGCTACTAACAAGAGGAAGAGTGTCTCGAGGACAATCGAGGCGACAAAAGCGAGCAATTCTGAAACCCACCAAGACGACCGTCCCTTTTTTTCGAAAATTCCCACCTTACCAGAAGCGGTGGCGGTCACCAATGAGAGGTAACTCTCGGGGTTTAGTCGGCCACGAAGTTATCATTGCAAGCGGTGCCGAGAGAAATCATCCGGTACCGATTGTTCAGTCTGCAGTTCGATGTCACAATTGCGGGAAGTTTGGACATAGACGGTATGAGTGCTTTACGGCTCCACACTGCGGGTCGGCATCGGTTACGGAAGCAACATGGGTGGGACTCCAGGAGCAACACGGGAACATGGGTAGGGGTAACCATGAGCAAAGCGGTACTCCCGCACAGAGCCGACAGGGGGTGCACTACGACTCTTGGCGGAAACAAATCGACCATCGTGGTCGGCCCGGCCTGATTCGGGGTGAGAAAAATCGACCGGGAGATTATTCGCCTTTGGGCGAGAGGGAGGCGAGCGAGCAACCACGTAGTGACGGGTAATTTTCTTCGGTTAACTCATTTTTATCCTATGTACTTTTTGATTCGGGTGCATCATGTTCCTTGTAGCAAGTTCGCATGTTTCGAGGTTAAGCCTAGTTACATTCGAGGTGATTGATGATAAGTTTATGCAACCATCAGGAGAGTTAGTACCATGTTCTAAGTTGTATAGAGATGTACCATTAGTGATTTTGGGAGCCAACTTGACGGTTGACTTGATCGAGTTTCCTCTTGAGAACTTCGACGTTATTTTGGGTATGGACTGGTTGAACCGGCATAAAGCCAAAATTGACTGTGAGCAGAAGAAGGTGACGTTGAGAGGCCCTAAAGGGGTGCGAGTATCTTACAAGGGATTTGTGGACAAACCGAATGTGAAGATCATTTCGGTGGTGACTTTAGGATCTCTCGTCAAGAGAGGGTACCCGTTGTTTATGTGTCACGTGCATGATGTAAGCACAAGGGATCCTAAACTAACGGACATTGACGTAGTCCGTGATTTTGGGGACGTATTCCCGGATGAGATACCAGGTATGCCACCCCAGAGGGAAGTAGAGTTTGCAGTGGAGTTGGTGCCCGGGACCAGACCGATATCGAAAGCACCCTATCGTATGGCACCTAAGGAATTAGCCGAACTAAAGGTACAATTGGAAGAACTGCTCGATAAGGGGTATATCCGACCGAGTGTGTCACCGTGGGGAGCACCGGTGTTGTTTGTGAAGAAGAAGGATGGTAGTATGCGGCTGTGTATTGATTACCGGGAGCTGAACAACGTCCACGATGAAGAACAAGTATCCGTTACCTAGGATCGATGACTTGTTCGATCAACTCTGAAGCGTGTATTTTCTCGAAGATTGATTTGCGATCAGGATATCACCAGCTCAGGGTAGCAGATGCGGATATCCCAAAGACCGCATTTCGTACCAGGTACGAATATTATGAGTTCACGGTCATGCCTTTCGGATTGACCAACGCACCAGCAGTTTTCATGGATTTAATGAACCGGGTATTCAGACCCTACTTAGACCAGTTTGTAGTAGTCTTTATCGACGACATCCTGGTCTACTCTAAGACTAAGGAAGAACATGCCGAGCACCTGAGGCTCGTCTCGCAGTTTTACGAGAAAAACAATCAGTATCTGAAATGTCTAAATGTGAATTCTCGTTGGAGCAGTGGCATTCTTGGGGCATGTTGTCTCGAAAGACGGTGTATCCGTTGATCCGAGCAAGATAGAGCGGTGGCGAGGTGGCCAACACCTAAGAATGTTGCGTAAATTGAAGCTTTTTGGGTTTGGTTTGGATATTACCGAAGATTTGTAAAAGACTTTTCCAAGATTGCGAGGCCGATGACTGCGTTGATGTAGAAAGAGAACCGGTTTAAGTGGGATGACAATTGCGAGAGGGCGTTTCAACTACTTAAGGAACGGTTGACCACAGCTCCGGTGCTAGCATTACCCGACGGGAATGAGGACATCGCGGTTTATACTGATGCATCGAAGAATGGTCTGGGTTGCGTATTGATGCAACGGAGGCGAGTGATCGCGTATGCATCGAGGCAAATTAAAACCATACGAGGGTAACTACCCGACTCACGACTTAGAGTTGGCGGTGTGGTCTTCGCATTGAAGATATGGCGACACTACTTGTGCGGAATAACTTTCAAGGTGTTTTCGGATCACAAGAGTCCCAAGTACATATTTACGAAGGAGCTCAACATGCGTCGAGGCGTTGGTTGGAGCTAATTAAAGATTATGACATGGAAATACAATACCACGAAGGAAGGCCAATGTAGTGGCGGGCGCTTTGAGTCGGAAATCGATTCATTCCTTGTGCGAGAAGTAGCTCGGATCGATTCTACGAGAAGAGTTGGACCGCATGGATATCTGTGTCATCCAGAAGGGCGGAGATAAAAGCGACTTCGTCTTACAACCCGAATTATACGCTGAGATCCGGGCGAAACAAGTGGGTGACAGGGTAATTGAGGCAAAGAAGGCCAAGATTGAGTGCAGATGGAGCGGCTGATTTTACGTTACACGAGGATGGTAGTATCCGGTTTAAGGGTCGGTGGTGTGTACCAGCCGACGAAGAACTCAAGAGGCGGATCTTGGGTGAAGCTCATAGTACGCCTTATTCGGTTCACCCGGGAGGAGACAAACTGTATAAAGATCTCAGGAAAACCTTTTGGTGGCCCAATATGAAACACGAAGTGGCAGAATTTGTGGCAAAGTGCTTGACTTGTCAGAAGGTGAAGATTGAACATCGACGGCCACAGGGTACGCTGCAGCCGTTGGATGTGCCGGTTTGGAAGTGGGATTCCATCTCCATGGATTTTGTATGCGGATTACCGAGGAGCCCTAAGGGGAATAATATGATTTGGGTCCTAAGGGCTTTCAAAAACGCAGCAAATTCCGGTAAGGATAATTCTATGCTGTCAAAAGTTTAACTTGATGCTGTAAAAGTTTAATTTAAGACTTCTATGCTTGTGTGCCACGGTTTTGGTGTGTTAAACGCTTCTAGTAGTGTGTTTTTTGTGTTAGTTAAAATCTACGATCGATATGATACCTTTGTATGAAGTTTTCGGGCTAAAGTGTTGTTTCTTCTTTGTGTTGTGGAGAAACGGCTCGTAAAATCGCGTAGAGAGCTTTTAGGGTTTTAGTTGAAACCCAGTGACGGGCGTCGCTTTGAGAGGACGGGCGTCCGGTCTTGGTCTCAACTCAGGCGAGGCGTCCGGATTCTGGACGGGCGTCTGAAGAACTACTTTTGATTCGAGGATGTAAAGTTTTACGGTGGGCGGGCGTCCAAGTATAATGGACGGACGTCCAGTGCTAAAAATCGATTCGAGATGTAACAGTTTTTCTTGGGCGCGTCCTGAGATCTTGGGCGACGGGCGTCTACTTTTTCCAAACGGGCGTCCAACATTCCAGACGGGCGTCCAGTTTAAATGTTCTCTCTTCTTTGTTAGCTATGGATAAACCTTATGAGCATGTTTTGTAAGTTGTGTTTGGATGAGACAACGGTATTGGTAACATTGGGTTTTGGATTTTGGGCATAGGAGTTCGTAGACCCGTAGTGGTCGGGCCGGATAGGGTAGCTCCCAAAGCCGTAAACCCGGAAGGTTTCATACGACTTCAATGACCCTACGTGTTTGGGGAGTTGCGGATGCATGATGTGGTCGGGCCGGATAGGGTAGTACCCGAAGCCGGGAACCCGGGAAGGTTTCCTTGCACCCAAAGACGTGATGGTCCATCTAGTATGGTACCATTGGATCACCTTTAGGACCCTCCTCTCTGGGCTTTACCTTTTGAGGATGTGCACATTCGGGACCTTTAGGTGGCTAGTTGTGATGTTTGGTATCTGTTTTGGGCAGGTCGTAACTTTTATAGATTGGTTGGGTCCTTCATAAATTTAGTAGTACCTTTCTTGAGTTGGTTTTACTTTTGTACACTAGATTTACTCTTACTCAACTTTATAGTTGACGGTTTGTACTTTCGTTTGACCCTGCTATGATCCATTTATGGGGAGCAGATTCTTAGCAGGTACTTCTATGGATGTTTGCTTGTTGCTGGGATGTCACGGGGTTTGAGAGCCACGTAGTCGCAGTCACATGTTGTCTACATTATTTGAATTTTAAATTCTAAAGATTTTGATGTTCCACATAATTACATTTTCTTTCGGATTTGTACTCACTTTAATATTTTCTTTCAAAATAATGAATGGTGAATGCTTATTTTCTTTCTGCTGTGGAATGTTGAATGTTACCGCCACGACTGTGTGTCGCGATGAGTGGCACTACGGTGACCAATACCGGCGGCCGACGGGATTGGAAACCGGGGTGTTACATTACCTTTACTGGTGTGGAGATTTTCTTAACTGATCTGTTAATAACAGATGTATGATCATCTGTTTTTGTTGATCATTTAAGTAGGTCTCCTTACTAGTTAATTCATCTTTAGCTTTATCCAGTTCTTTCTTTAATCTCTTATTCTTTTTTCTTAGATCCTTGCATTCCTTTTCCAGAATTTCATGATTCTTTTCAATTTCATCAAATTTAGTCATGAGATTTTGGACTAGGTCTGTTGTATCTAATGGGAGACTAGAAGATTGTGCAGTTTTAGATGTGGATGCATTTGATGAGGAACAAGAACTAGATGTTACCTCAGTTTCATCTGATTCTTTAGTCATTAAACATAGGCTTGTTTCCTCAGTGTCTGAGCTATCACTTTTATCTTCATCCAATTCTTTGGTTATGAGGCATAGACATGCTTTTTCATTTTAAATTGTCTTGCTTCTTCATCACTATCATATGAGTCATTATCGATGATTCTTCATTCTTTTCATTCTTTGGATTCTCGCCTTGAGTGCCTTCTTGCTTTTTCTCTTTTGGGATGCTTTGTATTTATTCTTTTCATCATCTTTGTCATTTTCTTGGGACAATCACCTTGAAGTGACCTTTCTTGTTGCAGATTGAAGCATCTGTATTCATCATCTTTCTTCTTCATATCTTTGTTTGAGCTTGACCTCTTGTTTGATGATGAATTCCCTTTGAAGGGCTTCTTTCGCTAAACACATCACAAAGCGTTTAACTAATAAAGCTACCTGTTCTTTTAGTTCATGTGTCTCTTTCTTGATGCATTCGGCAAAGTTACTTTGCTTTGAGGTGCAAATAATGCGATGATTTTGTGTGTCTCTCGCCGGAGCACCATCTTCACCGTTCAATTCGAATTCATGAGCTTTTAATTGGGACATCGATTGTCGAGTGTCGCTGCTTGCAAGATTTGTTGTTCCTCTCGATTCATCGATGTTATGATCTTCCATCTTTCGGTAGTCCTCTCAAGATCTTCAAGCATACTTCTTTCAGGGGATATATGTGTCCAAGTCATTGCAATTCATCGATGATGCTTGAGAATCATTGTCCATTTGATCAATGGATTCACCACCTTCATTTTAAAGTTCGCAAATTACTGCTTTTACAACAGATAATTTGTTTTCTTTAATCGCTTGAGATCCTTCATTTATAAATGATAGCTTGTCCCACATCTCCTTTGTTTGTTTTGCGCGATCTTTGATTCTCATGAACATGTTGCTATCTAGGGTCTTCAAGTTCATGTCTTTTGCAACAAAGTCCAGTTGCTCTTCTCCGTCATCCTTGGTCCAATCCTTTTTGGGTTGTCAATTTCCTTTCTTGATCTCGCTCCTGTGCCTACCACAAGAGTGATTGTGATTGGTCCATCATTAATTACATCCAAATCTCTTCATGAGTTCTTTCGCAAGATGAATATCATTCTTATTTTATATTCATCAAAATTATTAACATTAAAAACATGTACTTTTGACAAGAAGTTTGAGGAATCCATCAGTGCAAATGAAGATATAAATGTAAGCGTATAGAAAACTCAGATTTGAAAACTACTTTGAAAATAAGTGATCTCCTTGTTACGTAAATTAGATCCGAGCAGTTCTCGATACTAGAACACCGCTCCGATACCAATTGTTGGTCCTAGAGAGGGTGAAACTATAGTCGAGGGTGAATGACTATAGTGGAGTTTTAAAACTTTTCTTTTATTTAAAAGCTTTTGGGCGTGGATAAGTCCCTTCTTACTATGTTGTTTTCAAATCAGTTTAGACAATCACGGATATAAGTTATGATGTAGGCAAATTAAATAAATGTCAGAAAGTAAATTGCGAGAATTAAATTGACACAAGGCTTATAGTGGTTCAGATGGTGTAATCCCTTAATCCACTCTTCTCCTGTGATGATCGGAGGAATTCACTATTGTTTTCACAGATACAATAGTATGATTGTCCTTGGCTTCCCAAGCTTCACAATCTACAAGACTATCACTCCTTGACTCAATGTGACTTGATGATTTAGTCTTCCTTGTCAGCTCCTTGAGATCAAAATCCTTCAACAAATACCTATCACAGATTCAACTCCTTCTCAGATTGCCTCTGATTCATTTGCTTCAGTTTGATGTGAATGTGATTCACACACTTGGTTGATCAATCTCAGCACCAAGTATGACTTTGTAGCTCTGATATCTGAGTTGATCACTAGATGTTTCCTTGTAAATTCAGAGAGAAGGCTTTTCAAATTGACAGAGTTTTCACTTAATTTTTCTTTTCTTTTTTTGGTTCTCTTGTTCTCTGTCTGTCAATGCCTTCTATTTATGGCCTTGAATAACCTTGATTTTGAAATTCCGTCCGTTGGCTATATTAATGAGGGAATAATCCTTGATTTTATTCTTGATTCCCCTTAATTGCATTCTCCTTGATTTCGATGATCGATTCTTTCTTCAAACGTATAGCGAAAAATCCGTCCTGATTGATCCTCTATTGATTGTGCATTTAATGCATGATCTTCCGAATCTTCAACGTATATTAAATCTGATCCGTAAGTGTTACTTCACCGCTTTTAGAACGGGTCGAGTGATCCTTCCGACTTAGCCGTTTAGCTTTTCTTTCACCGTTTCGTCTTTTACTCACCGAAAGTGAGTCCGCTTTGCCGATTCAACGCTTTTCTTCTTTGTTTCGCTTTGAGGAGAATCTTTGTACTTCACCGATCTTTGATTGGGGTGAGATCGATGTACACCATATTCGAATATTAATGTGCATCGCTTGTAGTATAACTTAGACTTGTCCAAGGTCATCACAGACTTTCCTTGGTTACAAGTCGGACCTTTAATGTCTGCATTGCTTCTCTGCTGGGTGCTTGGCGGGCTTCACTCTGCCGAATATCTGTTTTGCTTTGTCATCCTACCAACTAGTACAATACTTGTCTCGACTCAACTTATACAACATGTCGACTCTAAGTGAAGTCTTATACAGAGAATTCTAACTTATTTCAGCTTGCTATAACAAATTAGTATGGCCATCATCAAAACATAATAAAATGTTCCTAATGACGCATACATAGCAACCTCCCGATCATAGCCCACGTCTTTGAATGACTAAAGGTAAATAAGGAAAGAATCTTGAGTCATAAAGACTCTGATAATGACATTTAAATATGTCCATAATTATCCCTAAATTATAGGGATTCACGTGTATTAATCCTTAGGGGTCAGGAAGTAAATCCTAATACTTGCAGGACAAGAAATAGGGCGAGACGCCCCCTATATAAATAAACCCTAAGGAACAACGAAATACTTGATTCCAATATATTCATTGGATACGTAGGCAACTTGAGAGAAATAACTCTTGAGCTCAGTCTAAAAATACATCAAACCACCCCCCATTTAAATCGATTTCATAGGTTTTGGATCTTGAATCGTTGTCGCTAAAGGAGATAAGACCCGGATAATTCATAAACGAGATCCAACGCATCGTCAAGAATGATGTTGATCATTATGAATGACCTAAACTAAGTTAACGGACGGGCACACGTTAAATACACGGCAAAAATTGATTCGGGTAGAGCAAATAAAGAATAAGGCGAACCGAAATGTAAAGAATTATCCAGACTCTAAAAATTGTGCTCCGGCAATACCAAGAACCTAAAAGATTGACTTATTTGTTCTTGGAATCGACGTTGATTTATTACCCCCTCCGTTTCTTTTTATATGTCGTTGAGAGAAGATTCACACATATTAGAAAAATGATTAATGTGTCTGAATTATAGTATTGAAAATGTAATTTTTATTGGAGATGTAAATATTTTGTTGGTAAGGAGTTTTTAGTATTGGAAATATATTCTTTTATATTGAAGATGTAAATACTTTATTGATAAAGGAGGAAAAAATTAATAAATGATGTATTGAAAATATAAAATTACATATAAATGAAAACAGAGCAAATTATGAAATATAACAGATAAAAAAAAATAAGGGGCAGTATGAGTTAACCAAACCTATGCAACCCATTCCTTAATCAGCATTTTCATGCCCATTTTTTAATACATACGTGACATCATCAAATTGAGAATAGAGTTATGATGGTGCTATAATAAACGATCATAATAAATAATTTTAAATATAATTTAACACAGTATAATGAAGCCCGTATCGCCCTACCACCATTTGTCATAACAATAAAAATATGGTAGTGAAAATTTAGTGTCACAATTTTACCATGTACAATAACTAGAAATGCTTTCTCTGTTTGGGCGATGATAAGTGACTTGAAGATACTTTAGAAGGTTTCGATTCTCCTTTGGAAAGAGGTATTAGCTAGGTCTGGTCTTACTTTAATAAGAAATTAGACTATCAGAACATGATTCAAACCGAACTTCGAATTAGTTGGATCAGTTAGTCCGGATACCAGGGCTTTAAGGAAAAGGGAAAATAGAAAACTATCATAATACACCAAGTCGATTTTTTACTATGGTCCTAGACCAAGTATGACTTAGTTATCCAGAACTAGTAGAAAATCATAAAAACAAATAGACCCTACCGTGTAAAATATATATATTATGTTTTTAAAAGTTCGCTATTCTTTTAAGTTTTAAGATTTTTTATTGGCAGAACAAATATGATAGGGTGATCCTAATCACCATAAAATTGCTGGTCAATAAATTAGGCAGAATTAAGTGTCAATAAACCGCTGGCCGTAGGGAGACCTCTCTAACTAACTATAGATCATACCAAATGCATGAAACCAAAAATATGTGCCAACCAAAATAGTGCAATGTAAATATAGATGCCCTTCTTCCTCATTTACCTCCTCATCTCTCTCTCACACACACACATTAAACCCCCAAATCCAAATCCACCTTCATCTTCCATTCATTCACAAATCACACGTACTCCTGCACCCATGGCTTTTAATGCTGATAAAGGAAACAGATTCCTTCTTGAATGTTCCGCTGCCACCACTTTCAGGCCACCACTACCACCACATCTCAAACGAAGGCGGAGAATGTCCGTGGTTCGCCTTGGCGGAAGAAAACCTCGTAATAAAGGCCGGTTCTTTTTTGTTATAAGACCTAATTTGATCATCAGACGAAACAAGTTAATATCGTCACTGAAGCTGAAGAAGTACCTGCAGTGCATGCTTAAGAAGCTTAAATCATATTCATGGTCTATAGTTAAAGGCATGGGCAGAGGTGCTGCAACTGTGGAGTTTGTCGTTCCTGTAATGGGTCTTGTCTTTAATGTCTCACCACGACCACAGTACTATGCTTCCGCTGGGTTTGATTCTTGTTAGGTATGTTCATTTTATGGCATTTATGGATGAGAGCCTTTATTTGCGCTACGAACCATCTACCGGTGCACCACATTTATCATACACGGTACACCACACCGCATATATCAAAATTTTAAAAGTCGGTTCTGGAGTATAAAATCGACTGTCCGAAACAATGCAATAAGGTTTAACAAGAGGTACATCGATGTCTGTTAAGGGATATGTAATATTTAGTAATTTCTGCTGTTGTGGTGTGTTAGAACATAAATGACTATTGTGTATTTATGTATTAGTGTGTACTTGACTGCTATTAGATGGTACACCAAGCATAGACACTTGGCATCATATTAGAATGATTGTTAGATTGTGTGGGGTCTGATATATATGGAGTATTTATAGTGTAATGGTTGACAGTAGTAATAAAACGAAAATGGAACCATTTTATCTTTAATTCTGTTATTCTCTGTTTCATGTTGGTATCAGAGCCGTAAATGGCAGACGCCGATCTGGTCTCCGGAGGACCTCCACCCTCTAGCACCACATATAGCTCAAGGAGCTAGTGATGTATCAGCTATAATTATGGCCCATACCTTTTGACGATTTAGCTCTTAATACTGGATCATTTAAGTCAAGTTTTTCGTTATTGGGATAGGTGAATTTTTAGGGGCCGGCGGCTATTTAGGCTGTTTAACCAAAATTCTTGTCTATATAATTTTTTTGGAAAAAGTTCTTGCTCAAAAGACTTTCACCAACTTTTTCTCCTAACTTACCCAAAATAGCCCTGAACATGTTTAAAATGTTGCACGAGTTTGAACATGTTACACAAGCCCAAATCACACCCATTCGAACCAAAATCACCCATCCGAACCCAAATCACACCCATTCGAACCCAAGCCCCTAAACATGTTTGAACATGTTACACGAGTTTGAACATGTTACACAAGCCCAAATCACACTCATTCGAACCCAAATCACACCCATTCGAACCTAAATCACCCATCCAAATCACACTGATATCGTGCATGATGTCGCTTATACTAGCAAGAGTACTAGGTCAAATTATAGCATAGCAGCGGCGAATCAAGGTCGATCCCACAGAGACAATGCAACTCAAGTATAAACGAATCTACCCTAATTGAGAAGATAAATACGGTCATTGACCAACAATAACATAGAAAGAAACATGGCATTCCTCCCTGTCCCCACCTATCTACTAACTTGGTGTAGTTAATCCTTATATTTACTTCCCTACATAATTTCCCCGATTTAATCAAACATTTTAATTCAGTTTAGCTACGTGCAATCTCCTAACCCCATCCACTTCCACTGTAAGGACAACAAACAATCTATATGCAACTAACCTCCTTCGTTGGTTGTATTAGTTCATACGCAATAAGTTTTAGAGATGCCGGCTCAAGACCGAGAACCTCCCTAAGCAGCTATTGACTATGACTAGCACGTTCCTAGGGATTCATCAAGACTGTGTCCTAATTAACACTTCACTAACAGTCCTTCATGTTAATTTATGATTTACGGATATTAGATTGACCAGACCTAAGTAATCATTTTAATTAATCCTGTCGATCAACGTAGCTGACGTTGAATCTCCAGATTAATGGGCCTAAAAGTTGCCTCGATTAATCGGTAAAGGCCGCTGATTAATGGGGGCGTCGGTTCCTATTCTGGAATCTAAATTGCTTCTTTCCGATTAATTCAAGTAAATTATGGGGTTGTTAAACATTTGGATTAACTATAACACTTAAATACAAGTAGATCTACCATAATAAAGACATAAAGGAACGTTCAAACTTCATACCTTCGGTTATGGAGATATAGCTTGATCTACTTAAGCTAGAGATGGCGTGGAAGGAGGGAAACCAGAAGATAAATCACCAAAGAGCTAAAGAAAACGTTATTTCATGAAATTCTATCAATGTATATGAAAAGTTGTGAAAGCATATGTTTACATCGTATTCTAACACTTTATATAGGCTCAATGGCCGACTTAAGACTCAATAAAACCCTAACCGACCTAGTAGATGCGGCAGACTTTGGTTCCTTGTCTTCCAAGGGTTCGATTAATCGGGCCTGGACCTCGATTAATCAGCCCAATTTTTCTTTCCCTTTTCTGGCAGATCTCTTCTTGGGCTTTCTACACTCGGCCCAATGCCTTCATTTTGGTCCATATCCATCCTCAGCTGCACCGGATTTTAGTTCATCCTGAAAAATGTACAAAACAAGGCGAACAGTACCAAATCCACGGGGTAATAACATAGATGCAAAATCGTAATCCTAGGAACACGCACTTAGCATTTAACACATATTCCTCAGAATAACGAACCTATCTATCTCCTTTTGAACACGATTCGGGGTAAATAAAGGTTCATTTAACGGTCATATTTAGGGCGTTATCACACACCCATTCGAACCCACTCAAACCCAATCCTCTGAACATGTTTGAACATGTTACACGAGTTTGAACATGTTTGAACAAGTTACACAAGCCCAAATCACACACATCCAAATCACACCCATTCGAAACCAAATCACCCATCTTCTTCAACCCCAAAATCCATTCGAATACCCATTTGAGCATGAAGAAAACGAGTATAAATCACACCTATTCACACCAAAATCACACCCATTCGAACCCAAATCACTCATCTTCTTCGACCAAAATCATCCATCTTCTTCAACCTCAAATCCATCGCCGGAAACATAATTTCAAAATCGATACATGAGTTTGAACTCATTAAACCAAAATCGAACTCGATATTTGACAAAATTAAGAACCCGTGCCCAAGAACTCGTTATTCAAAGAAGAAGAAGAATTTGAAATCGAAGAAGAATAAGGAAGAAGAATTTGAAAAAGAAGAAGAATTCGAAGAAGGAGAAGAAGGAGAAGAAGAAAGAAAGAAAGAAAGAAAGAAGAAGAAAAAAGATAAGAGATGGGATTTGGAGAAGGGAGGGAAGAAAGATAAGAGATGAGTTTGAATTATATTGAAAATTTGAATTTGGAGAAGGGAGGGAATATTTGGGATAATTGTAGAATGGGCAAAATAGGTATATCACTAATTTCAGATTTTTCCTTTTTTTTAATACTCATTTGGTCAAAGACTATATGAGCAAGTGAAAGTTAAAAAAAGACTATAAGGTAAATTCCCCCAAATTCTTATCAATCCATCCCCCGAAGGAACGGGACATGATGATTTTTCATCATCCGGCTCGAGCAAGAATTAAAAGAACCAAATGAATCCATGCAGCTACCAAAAAAATCAGATGTTGCGCGTTTTGTTCTAGAATCTCCGATTCCTGGTCTTTCTCGAGTTGGACCTCCTCCTTTACTATCGTTTATGCACTCACCGGCCACCCCAGCTCGTATCCTTGGAAGTACAACTCCTTTTGGTGGAAATCTCAACCAGAGCTGCACCGTAAAGTTGGATACTCATAACTATCTGCTTTGGAAATCAACTATTCTTCCCATCATTCGCGGTCATCGTCTTGAAGGCCATCTACTGGGCATTACCACCTGACCGCCTCAGTTTTTTATATACCATTTTTGGTTTTGGATCCACACTGAATCCAACTTACGATGACTGGACTGCTATGGATAATCTCCTTATGTGATGGTTAATGGCATCAATGACTGAATCTGCTCTACAAGAGGTAGTTGGGTGCACCACAACTTATGAAGTTTGGAACACTCTTGAAGTCCTTTTCAACAACAAATCTGAGGCTAGGAAGCTTGAGTACAAATGGGCTCTAACACGAACTGATAAGAATCCTTCTCGGATGGATTAGCTGCTGTGGGCTATCCTATTTCCAAATCTGAATTGATCCTGGCTACTCTTGGTGGTGTGGGAATCTGTCATAGTCAACATAAGCTTCAGAATTGGATCCCTAACTTGGCAAGAAGTGCAATCCCAATTGGTTACACATGAACGTTTATTAGCCAGGTTCAATCCCACTCCTACCGTGGATATTCCCTCCTATGTGGCTCACATTGCCACTCAGAAATCTGGAGGAAGAGGCAGAGAAAACAATTATGGAAATGGTAACAACCAGAATTCAGGAAAGGGCCGTGGTTTTAAAGGTTCTAGAGGTGGAAGAAATCAAGGAAACAAAGGATGAAGACCGGGCCCTAGACCCGTCTGTCAAGTGTGTGGCAGGACTAGTCATATTGCAGCAGATTGCTACCATAGATATGATTCATCATACACTGGACCAATCCCAAATAACAACCACAATAGTGCTTCACAAAATTATGGGAACATGTCTAATTCTACTTATGTTGCTTCTGCAGATACCTATATGGATCCTCCGGTATGCAGACAGTGGTGCCTCAAGTCACATTGCTTCTGATCTAAATAGCATGCATCTAAGTTCTGGATATGAGGGTTCTGATGCTCTTACAATAGGTAATGGCGAGCCCTTTCAAATTTCTAAAATTGGTCATTCTAAACTTCCTCTCAATTTCAATTCTAAGTTAAATCTTAATAACATTCTCCATGTGCCTACAATTACCAAAAATCTTCTTAGTGTTTCCAAACTAACTTCTGATAATCCTGTGTTCTTAGATTTCACTCCAGTTGTTGATTTGTGAAGGACCTAATCCCTAAGAAAGTACTTCTGGAAGGAACACTTAAGAACGACTTCTATCAAATGCATCTACCTGTCAGCCTGAGCTCCCCTCAATCCAAAGTCTCCACCATTCAGTCTACCGCTTCTTCATCCACGGTTCAACCCTCTGCTGCTTATTCCTATTTCAGCTCAAATAAGATTGTTGATCAGCATTCTTCCTTAGTTGTTTCTAGTAAAGATAAAGCCACCTTGTGGCACATGAGGTTAGGGCACCCTTATGTTAGGGTTTTGAGTCATGTCTTGGAAGTCTGTAATGAATACTTGAATTTGAATTTGAATGAAAATTTATCTTTTTGTGAAGCTTGTTGCTATGGCAAACAAAATGCCTTTCCTTATCCCTTTTCTAATTCAAGAACTTCTTTACCTTTTGAACTTGTGCATTCAAATCTTTGGGGTCCTGCTCCAATAACCTCAACTTCTGGTTATACTTATTATATTGCCTTTGTGGATTATTTCACTAGGTATACCTGGATCTTTCCACTTAAAAATAAAGTCCGATGCCTTACAAGCCTTCATATACTTTAAAAACCAAGTTCTGACTCAGTTTAGTCAGACTATTAAGTGCTTACAAACTGACTGGGGAGGTGAGTTTAGATCCTTTGAACCAGTTCTTAAAGAAGCATGGATCCACTTTAGACACCCTTGTCCACACTCACATGGTCAAAATTGTAAAGTGGAGACAAAACATAGGGCCATTGTTGAAATTGGGCTAACACTACTTGCACAAGCATCCATGCCTTTCAAATTTTGGTGGGAATTTTTTTTGCATTCGGTGATATGGATAAACTATCTCCCTACTCATACTCTTTGTAATAAAACTCCTTTTGAATGTCTCTATGGGAAGATCCCTGATTATAAACTTCTAAAAGTGTTCGGTTGTTCTTGTTATCTTTATTTGAGGCCTTATCATAATAGGAAATTTCAGTTCCCCTCAAAGAGATGCACCCACTTAGGTCTCAGTTCCAATCATAAAGGTTACATATGTTTGGATCCTAGTAGTAGGTTGTATATCTCTAGGATGTTATATTTGATGAAACCAGCTTTCCACTTTTCCACATCTAGTTCCATTCAACCATCTGGCCCATTCTTCTCGTCCCTTTGAACCTGTTTGACCTTGCCCCTATCTACACTCAATCTCGGTGCACCTTCAAGTCCTGTTGATGCTTCCTCCATAAATACTACAAGTCCTCTTCTCATCCAATGCAAGTCCTCCACCTTGCACTCCTTGATTCCTGACACAGGAGGTAATACTCCTCCTTCCAATCCCCTGGTTCTTCAACCTATTTTGATCCTCAGTCCAGTCCTGGGACTGTTCCATCCTCCACATCATCTCTATTTTCCTCAACTCTTAGTCCTAGTCCTTCTCCTTCTCCTCCAACTAATACGCAACCTATTATTACTAATCAGCATCCTATGCAAACTAGAGCCAAAAGTGGCACATTTAAACCCAAGACTTATTCTTATCTAGACACCTCATCCTCCTTACATTCACACTCACCAGAACCTACAAACGTCTCACATGCCTTCAGTGATCCTAACTGGAAGCATGCTATGAAAGATGAGTACAATGCTCTCATGAGGAATCATACATGGGATTTAGTCCCCAAATCACAAGCACACAATCTTGTTGACAACATGTGGGTGTTCAAATTTAAACTCAATCCTGATGGGACTGTAAACAAGCATAAGGCCAGGTTGGTGGCAAAGGGTTCAACCAAACCCAGGAGTGGATTATTATAAAACTTTTAGTCTATTGGCCAGGGCTTACTATCGAATCATACTTGCCCTAGCAAAGGTAGCTCTCGATTGGCCAATAAAATAGATAGATATCAATAATGCCTTTCTAAATGGCATATTATTTGAATATGTTTTTATGAAGCAGACCGAGGGGTTCATTGATAGGGAAAAGCCTGATCATGTATGCCATCTAAAAAAGGCAATGTATGGGTTAAAACAGGAACCTAGGGTCTGGTTTGGTGAGTTGAAGAAGCAGTTACTAGCCTAGAATTTCACTCAATCTAAAGTTGATCCTTTTCTTTTTCTATTTCATCATAGTAAAATACACTTATGTGTGTGATCACGTGCAAAGAACTTACTAGCAATAGGATTAGGTCTATCGTAGTAGAGTACTAGCGAGTCAAGGTCGATCCAATAGAGACTCGTAAGAACTTCAAATTCTCGAGATTGAGCTTGTCTTAAATACGGTCTACGACCAACTAAAATATAGACATTAGTAAAATTGGTGCCGCAAACTAACAAGGTTACGCTAGTTCACACGGAGCAAACAAGAGTTTCTAAAGTATTAGTTCAATTATGAGTAATTAGTTATTCCCCCCACACATGCAATAGTCCTCCCCATTGGTGAATTTTAATTCATTATCAGCTACGGATACAACTCCTAACCCTATCTACTCCGACCATGGTAGTAGACAATCTATACGCAAGCTACCCTCCTTAATTGGTCCGTAATATCCCATACACATAAAGAACTAGAGTTGCCGGTATTGAGCGTTAACCCATACCGATAACCCGCCTAGGCAGCTATCGACACTGATTAGCACGTTCCTAGGGTCCATCAAGACAATGTCCAAACTTACACTTCATTATCAGTACTTCATGCTAATTTACGATGACATGTAAATAGTTGATCAGGCTACTAACATGTAAATTAAATATGTCGATCAACGTAGCTGGTGCCGATTATCATGAACTAGTAATTTACTAGGTATTCAGATCTAGCGATATAGACCATCGCAGATCTGAAGAACGCAAGCACTGTTTCATGATTTCTTCACCAACGAATTAGATCTATACATACATGGGGTAAAATAAACTAACTACTACATAATTAAACTAAATAAACAATTAGCACATACTAGTCGAACAAAACAATGACATATCTATATCTTGGAAAAGACAGAAAATCATACATTCGAAGACGAGTGTAGATCTCCCTCGGATATCTTCCTAGGCGGCGACTCCGTCGTCTCTCTGACCAGAACTCATAAAATAATAAAATAAAGAACAAAGAACTTTTATTGCATAATTTTGCCTTGAAATTTGTGTACATTGAATTCTGAGGTGAAGCCTCTTATTTATAGTCACATAAACCGACTTAGAAACATCAAGATCTACCCCTTGTCCAAGAAAACGCGTTTCGGAAGATTCTGGACTCTCGGTAAACCGGTGGCATACCCCGATTTACCGAGGGTATTTTTGTCTTTTTCCCTCTGCCGACTTAGCTTGAAGTTAAACCGCCCGGAGGAAGGCTTCAAATCGAATGAATCTTAGGATCGTGGATTGAAGTATTTGGATAATCCTCAACACAACTACAACCTGTGTGAAAGCACCTTGGAATAATAAGCTCCGCGACACAATCACAACTCGTGTGAAGGC
Organism: Gentiana macrophylla; assembly: GCA_026214975.1. Lineage (NCBI taxonomy): Eukaryota > Viridiplantae > Streptophyta > Magnoliopsida > Gentianales > Gentianaceae > Gentiana > Gentiana macrophylla. The sequence continues at coordinate 99,305,570 of CM047813.1, forward strand.
ACCTTGGAATAAACCTCAACACTTAAAAAACCTGTTTCTAAGCACCTCAGTATATGGATAACCACAAGGATTGCTCAAGTCCTTGATAATCCGAGATTTGAATTCCCTTTCCAGAGAAACTCACGCAACACTTTTCCATGTGAAGAATAAAATATGATTTTTATTGATAACAAGTTCTGATTTTCAAAGTACAAATACAACAGGATTGTTTTTTAAACCTTCTTAGTGTTAGGAAATCAACGCGGGAACGCAGCGGAATTCAAAATTTTGATTTCCTTTTTCCCAAAATTGACTTCGTTTAAGCAACAAGCATAAAAGAAGTAGACAAAAGAATACCTTGGTTGATCCAATTGGATCAACACTTTGTCTACGGTTGTAGTTTCTGCACGAAGCCGCCCAAGTGTTCGACCTCTACCGGTGATCCACACGAACAGCTCGCCGGAATCCCATCATGGATTGCTACCAGAAAAACTCAGTTGCTAGACCGATTTTTTCTCTTTCCAAAATCTCTCTCTAAGAATCTCTCTATTTTTCACAAGAACTATTAGCTCTTGGAATTGTGTTGTACAAAAGAGCTAGCCAAAGCCTCCCTATTTATAAGGTGACTTGCACCCCTATTGTCCCCAATCTGATTGAGATTAGCTTCCTAGTAGATTGAGGAGAAAGAAAACATTTTCCTAATAAAATAAGGAAAATCTCCTTGATTGATTTATCTCATTTAATTTAATATCCTATATTAAATATTTCCAATATATTGTCAATATCTTATATTGACTATATTTATCTTATTATCATAAATCAAATTTTCCAAAAATCAATTAATATCCAATATTAATATAATGGTAATCTTATTAATTAAATTGCACAATTCAAATATATCCTATACACAATCAACATGTGCCACTTTTGCCAATATTTTGGCATCCGGAATATTCTTTAATTAATATAATACTATGATTAATTAATTTGCAAAATACATGTATATCATATATATATATATATATATATATATATATATATCGAAATTTATGTATCAATATACATATTTGATTAATCAACATATAATATCTTGTATTTAATTTATTCATAATAAATAGATACAACCATATTAATTTGCCACTATAACCTTTATAGCCGTGAGATAAATTTCTTCCTCATTTGGTTATCAACTATAACCACATTTTAATCCGGCTAGATGTTCTTATGTGTGTGACCCGATAGACTTTCAAATATGTTAGCCGTAGACACAAAGTGCAAATTATGAAAATGCCCGTCATACATAACGATCACGGATAGCGTCCAAAGAACACACCGTGACCCCCAATCATCGGAAGAGTCAAATGCAATGACTACTACTTTCATGTGAAACAGCTTACCGTGTGTCAAACTTACAATCCTATCGGGCCAGTAATAATATCCATACGGTCGCACGCCGAAAGTGTCAAACATCAACGACCGTATCTTATAACTGGATATCATGCTCTCTCGAAGTAACTCATTTACTTCCACTTTGCAAAGGTTCACGAGAGTAAGACATTCCTTATAAGAAGGCTCTTTCGGATCTTCACCCTACTATTAGGGTACGCGATTTCTGGACGACCAAACATGTATACTCGCATGCTTCAGTATCACACCCAATCACTACCGCATGATCGCTCCATGGCTAGCAGAAACCTCAATAGTGTCAAAGTATGACAATCCACACCGTGATGCCATGAAGACTCCGGTCCTAAGGATAATTACACAACCGCCACATAGTGTGACACTTAACAGTGTAAGTGGGTCAGTCTCTAATACACGACCACGCATACCCAAGTGTTCCACATTTTGATAGATGAGATCTATCCTCGCTTTAAAGACGTAAGACGTCTAATACGTGCTAGCTTGCTTCGTAATATCAATGCCCTGTTTAATAGTACATCAGCCTAGAGACATTTAAGTATCAAAATTATTAAAGTGATTAGAGATCTCATCAACCATAATCGCCTATCATGGTTTCTATATCACAGTTTAATACTAAGGACGTTATCATATAATAATTCACAATTGGTTTTTTAAAAGAACAAATATATGACAATAGAAAAGCCATTTAATATATGTATAAATATAAAGAAATAGTAGAAATGACCCGACCCGGTCGGATCCAGTCCAACCCGATTGGGTTTAGGACACTATTTCAACACTCAGCCCTTGCATATCCAAGGGTTCAATGATGCAGATTGGGGGTGTGACAAGACAGATAGGAGATCAGTTGGCTCTCATTGTGTTTTCCTGGATGGTTCATTAGTTTCTTGGTCACCCAAGAAACAACATGTTGTTTCCAGGTCTAGTACCGAGTCTGAGTATCCTGCCTTAGCCAATGCAACTGTAGAAACTCAATGGCTTCTCAATGTATTGTCTGAATTGTACCTGAAACCAACTGCCAGGCCTATACTCTGGTGTGATAATCTAGGAGCTGGTGCCTTGGCTCATAATCCTGCGATGCATTCTAGAGTTAAGCACATAAAGCTGGATGTTTATTTTATAAGGGACGAAGTAATGCAGGGACAAATGGTAGTCAAGTACATTCCAATTTTTGAACAAGTAGTTGATGCACTTACCAAACCCTTGAACGTTACCAAGTTTGAGTATTTTAGAGACAAACTTAATGTGGTTTCCACCCCATTTTGTTTGAGGGGGAATGTTAGAACATAAAGGACTATTGTATATTTATGTATTAGTGTGTGCACTTGACTGCTATTAGATGGTACACCTAGCATAGACACTTGGCATCATATTAGAATGGTTGTTAGATTGTGTGGGGTCTGGTATGTAGTATTTATGGTGTAATGGTTGACAATAGTAATAAAGCAAAAATGATTTCATCTTATCTTTAATTCTATTATTCTCTGTTTCATGTTGGTGTCCCTAGATCAATATTCGGCTTCAGTACTAGAGCGGTTGATTTGTTAATAGTGAAAGAAATTTAAAATGAAGGAACATGACGCATATTACTTGATAAATCTTTCATGGATTTAAACATGATAGGAGACGAACTTGGATATGAAGTAATAATGTGTCTATGTCTATATTTTACCATGTACTCATACATAGCCGACCCTGTATATTTTTGGGCCTTCGACGACTTCGCCGATGGGGCATTTTAGTTCAATTTTTTCCCCGAAAATATACTTACAAAAGACTACTTCAACACCACACTTCTAAGTAGAAACAAAATTTAAATTCATTGATGTTTGATATTTTTCCATATATAGTTATCGTTTGCATTTGGGTTGTTGTAACAAAACGAGATTCGACCTGCATGGTCAGGTCGCGGTGGGTCGAAGGGGCAGAACCAACTCGTGGGGGCTCTGGGGCAACGCCCCCGAAAGCTAAACACCCCTAGCTGAACGGATGCACATATGTTAAGATCAAGCGCTTACCGTTGTACTAAACCAATTGGTGTTAATAAATGCGCTCCTATATTTTATTAGCATTCAAGAGTATGAGAATTTCTCCTAACACCCCCCTCAAGTGTGGACAATCTGTCCCAACACTTGCACAAATTTTTTATTCAAGAGTGTGGGCAATCTCACCCAACACCCCCCTTAAGTGTGGGCAATCTCTCTCGACACCCCCTTAAGTGTGGGCAATCTCTCCCAGCATTAGCACAATTTTTTTAAAATAATGTTCCAACTAGGGTTCGATCTCGCGACCTCTGGCTCCGATACCATGTTAGGATCAAGCGCTTGGTGTTGGGACAAATTTCTCATACTCTTAAATGATAAAGAAATAAAGTAGCGCATTTACTGGCACCAATTGGTTTTAGTAGAACGGTATGCTCTTGATCTTAACATGGTATCAGAGCCAGATGTCACTGGATCGAACCCTGGTTGGAACATTATTTGAAAAAAAAATTGTGCAAGTGTTGAAACAGATTGCCCACACTTGAGGGGGTGTTGGGACAAATTGTCCACACTCTTGAAAAAAATTGTACAAGTGTTGGACATATTGTCAACACTTGAAAGGGGGGGGGGGGGTCGTGACAGATTGCCCACAATCTTAAATGATAAAGAAATAAAGTAGCGCTTTTATTGACACCAATTGGTTTTAGTAGACCGGTATGCGCTTGATCTTTAACAACATATGAAATTCGAATTAATGCATATGAGTTATTATAAATTTGGGTCAGTCTCATCTCAAGTAATTGTTTAACACATTATATTAGTGGACCTATAATTTGGGCATTTATCAATTCAAATAACAAAAAATTAACACATTATAATAGGTCAATTGAGATTGGATCTACGATTTTTTTTACGAAACATGTAATTTCGGGACCCAGTTGACGGTTGGGCCTTCGGCCGCCTCCTACTTTGCCTATAGGTTGGGCCGGCCCTCTACTCATACATGTAGAAACGCGTATTGTATATTTTAAATATATTTATCTCTAAGCCATATCTATAATTAGCCTTGGCCATATACATTGAAAAATGACCCTTATCTATTGTGTGGGATTTCAAATGGAAACACTATTAGCTAGGGACACCTTTACATGTTACGCTGGGTTTAGAACTTGTAGCAAGAAGCTCATACGGTAAAACACCAGCTCCGATTATCATGATGAGTTTACATCGTGATTAAACTCATCATATCAACGGTGTAATGGTCATTGTGTTATTCGTTGTTATACAACTATTGTGCCCATATTCCGTTTTTTCATATATTGCATTTAATTGTAGTTACTAGTGGAATTGAGCCGTGTAAGGCACGGCGGGCCCAACATAACTCGTTACCAACGATAATACTAAAGAGTAGACACCGAACGAAAAAAAGTCAGCCTAAATCTAGAAGGCAGACTGAACGTAATGGAAATAGTGCCGCTTTAATGGAGTGATGCTATAATGAAGTGAGTCCCTCACACACACACACACAAAAAACTACAAAAAAAAACGAAGTGAGACACATCACGACAGTTCTAATGAAAATAACATACTTTTCAGAGGTAGAAGGCAGTTCCATAGCCTAGAAAAACCTAGATATAAGCTAAGTTTTAAGTCTTAGGTACACACCTACAGAAATGATCAACTGATCACATATATAAAGTCAACTATGAACATAACAACCAAACATAGGAGAGAGGAGTGCATCACCTTAAATTCCCAGCAGATGTGTATTTCTCAAGCATTATACGTTAATAGAAACATGTAATGCTTGAAGTTATGTTGTTCGAAATAAGGAAAATATTCAATGTCGTGCAAGAGTGATTTATAGTATGCCGAGAGTAATCGTTGCACCGTGAGTAATTTCACAGCCGATGGAAGCCACATAAATACATCATACATTCTTACACGACCAATAAGTTCAATATAGCTAACCAGAGCAAATATAAAAAATGATTCTTCAAGTAAACTCAGAATAAATAGAGGCGGGTTCCACGGGTTGTATTGTCACTACCATTTTACTATTGACACATTTTTTAAAAGTATTTTTCATTTATTTTAATGCACCACCAAATCATTGTTTGACACCGCGTTACGCGCGTCAGACCCACCGACCTTTTTTTCGCTGACAACGTCAACGGGTCTAACGTTGTGCTCCAATGACAAATTTGTAACTGTAAAATCAGTGTCACCGACATTTGGATTGAAAACCAACGTCGATTTACAAGCGCCATATACACAAACGGGCGCCGGTTCCACTCACGTTATGCTATTCGAAATAATAAAAATATTCAATGTCGTGCCAAGAGTGATTTATAGGGTACCGAGAGTAATCGTGGCACCGTGAGTATTTTCGTGTTGCCGATAGAAACCACCTAAATACATCATACATTCTTACGCGACCAATAAGTTCAATATAGCTAGCTAGAGCAAATATAAAAAATGATCCTTCAAGTAAACTCAGAATAAATAGAGGCGGATTTTATTGGCACTACCATTTTACTGGTGACACCATTTTTTATTAAATTTCATTTAGTTTTACACACCACCAAGTAATTGTTTTGGCACCACGCTACGTGCGTCTAAACTACTGACGTTTTGTCTCGCTCACAATGTCAGTGGCTCTGACGTTGTGCAACAATGACACATTTATAACCACAAATCGCTGAGACCAACGCTTGGACTAGAAACCAACGCTGGCTTAAATGGTACCGACGCAAAGCGCGCGCCGGTTGCACCATCAAGCATGTTCTTCAAAATAATAAAGATATTCGATGTGGTGCAAAGAGTGATATATAGGGCACCGAGAGTAATCGTAGCGCCGTGGGTATTTTCGTAGTCCCGATATTTCTTCAGTCACTTTATTTTTTATTTTTTTGTTGTATTTTATAGCTAGATTTGGCTCATCCTCCATCATACAATACACATCACAACTTGAAATCTGGCTGTCTGTCCTTTTTTTCCCTTCTCTGCACGAACTATTAATGGCGCATGTTTGATTTTAAGAAAATAAACAAGCTGCAAATGTTTGATTAAAAAAATTGGTGTCGAGAGTAATCGTGGCGCCGTGATTATTTTCGTGACGCGGATATTGTTCGGCTATTTTTTTTTTTACAGTTAGGTTTCCAAGCTTGAACTCGCTTAGGTCAGCAGAGCAAACCGATTCAGACCCTATTATGGATATGGGAGTAGAGCTTGCTCGCACAGTGCTTAGGAAGGAGGTTGCTGACCCTGATATCAAAGATTCTAATGATTTGAAGGACTATTGGTTGCTTGATTCGTCTTCTTTAGCTCCAAAATTGGAACTTGAATCGGGTTCACCGATGAGTTTGCGTTCTTCCACTGCTTTTCATTGTCAAAAAGAGGAGGTTGATGACATTGGTGCCGGTGGAAGAGAAGGTTGACGAGATTGTGGAAGAGAAGGGCAGTTCGGTGAGGATTGTGGATGAGAAGTTGCAAGAGGAGAACGACGCTGATGAAGATTTAGTAGGAAAGTATGTTCAAAAGACAAAGAAACCAAAGTATTGGTCAGACCAAAGGTAAATGATGGAAGATTTATAATTCTTGTTTAGTTTAGTTTTAATTTGTTTATTTATGAAGTCCTTTATTTGTGATTCGCTAATTTGGGGTTCGTTTGAAGCTATGAAACTGGGAAAGGAATAATTTTGAACATTTTGAAAGAGAAGAAAATCACAGCTGATAACCCTATAGTTCGAGCTGCTTTGGATCACCTTCTTAACCATCTACGGATCTACCTTGAAATATTGCTCCTGATGGTGTTTCTCGGTTTCAATGTTGCTATAATGCCGATGGAGTTATAATGTATTATGTACAGGTTAGAAAGCGCGGATTTAGTTGAAATTAGGCAGAAGGCCGGTGTTGCTGACCCATTTTGGATTCCACCACCCGGTTGGAAGATCGGAGCTTTTTTTTTATCAAACGCAGTCATCAGTTAGTAGAAACAATGCAGAAAAGGAAGGAAAAAAAAGACCGACGGATTTAAAGTTTTACCACAGAAATGCGATGGAATATTAGTGTTTTTAAATATAAAATACAACAACAAAAAAAGAGAAGCAGCAAAATAAGGACAAACAAATAAAACCGGAATTCTAAGTTAGCGTTATATAAACCGATTTTTTTTTTTTCGATTCTCCGTTACATGAAAGAAGCTGTTGGGACAGATTGCCCACACTCTTAAATGATAAGAAATAAATGTGCGTCTTTACTACCACCAATTGGTTTTAATAGAACGGTAAGCTCTTGTTCTTTAACATGGTATCAGAGCCGAGGTCACGAGATCAAACACTGGTTGGAACATTAATTTAAAAAAAAAAATTTGCAAGTGTTGGGTCAGATTGCCAACACTCTTAATGTATAAGAAATAAAATAGCGCATTTACTACCACCAATTGCTTTTAGTAGAATGAGAAGCGTTTAATCTTAACATGGTATTAGAGCCAGAGGTCACGAAATCGAACCCTGGTTGAAACATTATTTAAAATGAAATTGTGCATGTGTTGGGACAGATTGCCAACACTTGATGGGGGTGATTTTTTATTTATCAAACGTGTATCGTTAGTAGTTTGTGCAGAAAAGGGAGAAAAAAAGAAAGACTGACGGATTTGAAGTTCTACTGTGTAGTGTACAATGAAAGATGACTCAAGTTTAGCTATAAAATACATCAAAGTTTTTTTTTCCCTTTTTTACCAAACGTGTACCGTTAGTTTGTGCAAAAAAGGGAAAAAAAAAAAGGGGAAGACCGACGGATTTGAAGTTCTATTGTGTAGTATACGATGAAAGATGAGCCAAGTTTAGCTATAAAATACATCACCACGTGTACTTTTTTTTTTCTTTATCAAACGTACACCGTTAGTAGTTTGTGCAGAAAAGAGGAAAAAAAAAAGGAAAGACCGACGGATTTGAAGTTGTACTGTGTAGTGTACGATGAAAGATGAACCAAGTTTAGCTATAAAATACATCAAGTTTTTTTTTATCAAACGTGTACTGTTAGTAGTTTGTGCGAAAAAGGAAAAAGGAAAGACCGACGGATTTGAAGTTCTACCGTAGTAGTGCATTTACGATGAAAGATGGGTCAAGTTTAGCTATAAAATAAATCAACACGTGTACTTTTTTTTTTCTTTCTTTATCAAACGTGTACCGTGAGTAGTTTGTGCAGAAAAGGGAAAAAAAAGGAAAGACCGACGGATTTGAAGTTGTACTGTGTAGTGTACGATGGAAGATAGACAAAGTTTAGCTAAATACATCATCGCGTGTAGCTATAAGATGGGCTAAGTTTAGCTATAAAATACAACCAAAAAAAATGGCCAAACAAATATCCACGCCAAGAAGGTGTGCCCACATATGGCCACGTGGACACCACATTAAATGTTTTTATTATTTTGAACAATATAACGTCGGTGGAACCGACAAATTGCTTCTTGATTTAACGCCACTAAAATTGACGTTGGAATACCAAATCACTTTTTGGCACGTTTTTTTTCTTCACCAAATGAATGAACACGAGATCAATGACGTATTCATTAATGATAAGAAAGAGAAATGTCGAATAGAAAATGAGTGAAACACATTTTAAGCATATAAATGATCAAGAAGCTAAGGTGTCTCGTGAGATTTGACCGTGTAGTTATGGTCCGTTTATTGTTTTTCTATAATGTTTCATTACGTAAAGTCGAAGCTAAAGAGATCGACTTTATGACATTGTTCTCCAATACATCATATTGTGGTTTATTTTGTAGGTGAAAACTCCTGATAGAGCTGGAAGAGAAGTGATTCACAATCTTCACGTCTCTAAGATAGTGTTACCTCTTGCAGATAATGTGATATGTTTTGTTGCTCTCTTTGTCTTGTGCCTTGAATTTGTTACTCCTAAATATGCTCTCTGCAACTTTCAGGCTCCATTGATTCAGTAAACATGTTCCCACCCTAGGTGCCAAAACAACTTTTTATTTTTATTATAGATACAGTTATGCAACAATCTTCATCTTTATCGTCGGTTTGATCTATTCCATGTATAAACTAAAATTATACAAATATGTCAATTTTCATTTTCTTTTTAATTTGGATTATTATGCGGTTGTGGTTTATCTTTGATCGGATGTTATGGGATTATTATGCAGTGGTAGCTGAGAATGGTGATCGAGTGTTGGATGGGGCTTCTCAGGTATAATTCAAATTTAGCAAACCTATATTTTCATGTTTACAACGATTTTTTTGGTATATTGTTTTTCCACATGTGGTTTTAAGGGAGCACATCGGCCGACGACGAGAAGGAAGGTCGATCTATATATTTCTTTAATTGATTAGGTCATAGCGTGTTCTTGATTGTTTACTACTTTAATCCGTTAAAAGATATATATATATACTACAGTACTTCAATCGACAAATGACCTTTTTTTTTCTTTCCTGCAGCCTTCGAGAAAAAAGAAATGGAGGCACTACTTGAGAGATGTGGATTTGCCTGCTTAATTAAAAAGGGGGATTTGCTTGATTGAAAGAAAGATAGTTTATTTTTATTATTATTATTTTGTTAGGTATGATTTATTTTTCTTTTAATCAATTAATTGAATGAAATATGGGTTCTTTCATTCTTCTATAATGCAGGGCAAAGGGAGTTGGTAATGTTCTACGCTAGTATTAGGTTGGCAAGTCATATGATGGGCTCTACAAAGACGATCACAGAAAAGAAAATCGGTAAATTAATAGTTATCGAACTGTTTCTCTGTTGTTGCATTTTCTGCAATATATATACAAAGATTCTCACAAAACCTGATACCAAATGCGTTTATTCCTTTTTCACATTAATTACGTTTGCCATTATGTAATTTCTATTTAATTAGCTTTTGGTTAACTCACATTTTGAGCAGAGATATTTTCTAGGTTTACGCATAAAATCTACTGATTGATTATGTGAGGATTCAAAAAAATTCCATGTTCGCAAATAGTAGAAAACACCAGGGTCCATTGCCTTTCAAATCTCTGCCCATTAATTACGTACTTCTGTTTTTTACTTCAAATTTCCACCAAAAAGTGTGTTCTTCTTGCAGCTGGGTCATTCACTGATTTTTAGACCAAAAAGGTTATGAACTATGTTCATAATTTAGGAGTACTTATTCGATTGTGCTTCATATATATGTTGGTGATATTTTTCGCAACATGGAATCCGCACAAGCAAGCAAGCACAGTTGGCCACGTTAATTACAGGAAGAAAGACACATGTTGTGTTCATTTAACTACTCTTATGAATGTTGTGTTACTCTAATTAGATTTAATGGGGTAGCCCCTGAAATTACTGTTTAGTACGTAATCAATAAAGTCTAATTTGCATTTCTTAAAATAAAATTAAGGAAAAATTATGAAAAAGGATCAAAAAAAAAAAAAACTTTTTTAAATTATCAAAAAGGACATAAACATTTATATTTTAGTAAAAAGAACAAAATATCTTGTATTAAGACAATTTTACCCCTCTATTTAAATATGAAAACTCCCACACAAAATTTTTTTTAAAAAAAATACAACCCAACAACCCCATGATCCCACGTTGCTTCAACTGTAGAAAATCTGGGCCCAAACCCATATAAGAGGAGGGACCTCATCCCCAAAACCTAGGTTGTGAGGTGAGGGAAGTCCATCTCTTAATATGGTGGAATTCACTATCACAAGCCCCAATGCGAGATACTTTAACACGCCCTCAAGTGTGGGCTGGCACTCTCAAGGCCAACAAAGAGCGCCCAACACTTGCACAATAAAGGTGTCTCGATACTACGTAGTAAAATCTGGGCACAAACCCATATAAGAGGAGGTCTCATCCCCAAAACCTGGCCATGAGGTGAGGGAAGTCATATCTTAATATGATGGGTTCTGTTATCACAAGCTTCCCAATGCGATATCTTTAACATCAACCAAAAAAAAAAAAACGCTTTGCATTATATATAATGGTAGGTAAATAGTAGTGTTACATAATATAACAATCGAAACGGTGAGTGTCAAATAATATTACAATGTCAAATGGTAGAGTCATATAATATCACAATGTCAAACGTTAGTGTCGAATAATAGTGTTACGTTGTATCAGATAACAACGCTAAACGATAGTGTCAAGTAATATTATTACATAGAATAACAATGTCAAGTAGTAATGTCGTATATATATATATATATATATATATATATATATATATATATATATATATATAATGAACGTGGTCATTGTTCCTCAAAAAGAAAGAACGTGGTCATTAGCTTGGCAAATTTGTTTTTTCACTTTAAAAAGAAATATGTTATAAAGGATAAAAATGTCATTATATTGTGTCACTATTTTTGATAATTTTGTGAATCTTTTTATCATTTTCAATAAGTCTCTCTAAAATTAATACAACAGTTGTTCAGAATATTGACACTTTTAGTTATTATCATTTGATAAATTTAAAATATTTTTGAAAATCTAATAACCTGAATAAGTTTGATGTAAATTTCGAGCTCTACCAAGAGTTTTTAAAACTCTTTTTTTTATTTTATTTTAAAATATCAGTTTTTAAAACACTCATAATTCAAATCTTCCACGTCAGTCAAAGTTACATGTGATTGAAGGGTTTGTATTGTATTGTATTGTAGGAAAAATAACGGTCAATTAAGATTACCAAATTCCTCAATGGAAGTGGTAGTTTATTTGTTTCTTTGGGTTAAGTTTGACTGTTTCGTTTTATGGGGAAAGAGGGTAATATTTTACCGTCCTTTGTCACTATCAAAGTACGTAACAATGTCAAATGGTAGTGTCAAGTAATAGTGTTAAGCATAGAATAATAATAATGCCAAGTAATGTCATATATATATATATATATATATATATATATATATATATATATATATATATAATGAACGTGGTCATTGTTCCTCAAAAAGAAAGAACGTGGTCATTAGCTTGGCAAATTTGTTTTTTTCACTTTAAAAAAGAAATATGTTATAAAGGATAAAAATGTCATTATATTGTGTCAGTCATTTTTGATAATTTTGTAAATCTTTTTATCCTTTTCAATAAGTCTCTCTAAAAATAATACAACAGTTGTTCAGAATATTGACACTTTTAGTTATTATCATTTGATAAATTTAAAATATTTTTGAAAATCTAATAACCTAAATAAGTTTGATGTAAATTTCGAGCTCTATCAAGAGTTTTTAAAACTCTCTTTTTTTTTATAAAAAATATCAATTTTTAAAACACTCATAATTCAAATCTTCCACGTCAGTCAAAGTTACGTGTGATTGAAGGGTTTGTATTGTAGGAAAAATAACGGTCAATTAAGATTACCAAATTCCTCAATGGAAGTGGTAGTTTATTTGTTTCTTTGGGTTAAGTTTGACTGTTTCGTTTTATGTGGAAAGAGGGTAATATTTTACCGTCCTTTGTCACTATCAAAGTACGTAACATCCCCCCTACTACTTTTTATTTTTTATTTTTTAACATATGGTTGCAGCTAAAGTCGAGTCTTTAGTGCAAATGCAATGGAACAGGCTTGTATGTTTATACAATCTCTTTGGAATTTGACTAACTTGTTGAGAGATAATTTAGTCATTACAAAATTTTGCAATCACATTAATTATCATAAATTTTTAATCAAAAATTGAAAATATCATTTGATTAGAATTAATAACTAGTTGTAAAATATTGCAAAATGTTTAGATAAACAAAATATGTTTAGTTATTACTCCCTTAGTTTTTTTAACTGTCATTTTCAAAATTCGTTTTGTTTTTATTTATCTATCATTTACATTTCCAATGCAGAATTTATTATTTTTTTCCACCTTTACCTTTCAATTTAATATATAAACAAAGTATTTACATTACAATAAAAAAAATACATTCACATTGCTAAAAACTACAAGTCAATTTGCCTCACTATTACCTATGCATATACACAATCCTAATATACTACTCCAATTAACAAGAGATAATCAACGTTTATTGGGTATGTATATATTCAAAAAATTAAAGGACAACTTAGTCATTTTATAATATATTTCAGACATATTAATCGTTTTCTTAATTTGTGTGAATTTTTCCTATGCGACATATATAAAAAACGGAGGAAGTATTAACATGAGTATGATCCAACTATATACACGTGGCACTTGGGCCCGGGCTCAATATTAGATTTTACATATCAGACGGTTTCGGAGAGGTGCACCTTCGTACAGTGCATGTCGCCTTTATCATTATTTTATCGAAATGATGCAGGTAGACCTATGTGCGACATGACGCATGCCGTCATCTCTCTCTTATGGTCCACAAGATGTACAAACGTGTACGACCCCATACTGCTGACATAATGCAGGTTCATCCCAGCCTCTTATATTTAAGTCAAGGCAAGTCCGTCCCGATCTCAGAAGACAATTATACCTCATTAACTAAGCATTGACCCACAATACCATAACTGCTCCATGATTATCGTCATTTGAGCCATGATTGCTCCATTACCGCCTCTAAACGGCTCCATGACACCGATTTACTTTACTTCAATGACAAAGATGATCAACTCTCCCATTATGGGACCCTACATAAAGGATCACCATCATCACAATCAAGGTACAACACTTTTGATATTGCCTTCTAGCTTTTTGTCAATTATAGAAATTATCTATAAACCTTTAATGATCTGAACGATGGAATGTCTCGCAGAGGCAAGTTCCATGACCTAACGCTTTGTCTGCTTTTGCATGCCTATATACATTCAAAAACACCAAACATATAATTGGATCATCCCCAATGAGGTCCAATTACCCACACACAAAAGGATTTTAATCCGGACGATTCCAAACATCGTCAATTATAAGTACAATAATTGTAATATAAGTAAAAGTTGTTTGACAAATATGAATTAAGGACAAGACCGATAGTTAATAAATATTATTTTTTGATATTGTAAAATGAATTATATTAAAAGACAAAATGAATTATATTTAGGGACGGAGGGCGAGAGGCCCGACAATTGTAAGCATTTTTTATTTAAAAAAAAATGTTTGGAAATGAGTTTAAACTCAGGATTTTTGCTCTGATACTATATACTACATCTGTCCCATATGTGTGCTTTATGCACACATATTAAGAAACTCAATAAATGATCCAACTTTGATAGAGCTGGACTGAAAAACCCATAGATTAATTAGAATAATGTAAAGCTTTGGAATAAGAAATAAGGATAAAACAAGAAAAAAGACATTAATTATTACATTGAAATATGAAAATGATTTATATTGTGAGATGGATGAAATATGCTAGGATGACTTATAATATGAGATGGATGTAGTATATATATATCAATAGAATGACAAAGCAAACTTTGTTGAACTCTTTTTTTTTTAAATTTTATTTTATTGCAAACTTTTGTTTTAAGTATGGAAGCATGACTACGTGATCTAGCTAGATTGCTTCTAACTTTCGTAATTGAAATATTCCAAAGCCATCTTTCAAACTTTCACCAATTTCTTTTCCTCTTTTACCCAATTTTCTCTAGTACTACGGGAGACGAAATACGAAGGAAACTACCGTTTTAAAAGCAAGAGTAGGGTAAAGTAAAGTGAGAATATAAGGCAATAAACCTTTGAAAAGCAAAAGAAAAAAATTCATCACGGAATTAAGTCAAAAGACCAAATTAATAAGAATACTTCGGGCAATTAATCTTCAATAGTCAAACAAGTGATTAATTCAAAGGGTTATGCGCTGCCAAACTGCTTGCTTTGCTGCTGGTTTAATGACGACATGACTTTGATGTAAGAATAATTATGTCGTGGTTTTATTGGTAGATTAATTTCATTTCCAGGTAATAGTGGTTTTATAGGAAATATCTTATTTATTATTTATTGGTTATTTAAAAGAAGTTTTAATCGATTAAAACTCGGCTTTGATGGACGGCCGAGATTAAAGCTAAAACACAGATCATTCGGATTTCTACTTCTCTCCGCCTATAAAAGCAATGCTTTACTCCATCATAAAGCATACGAAAGAAACCAACACATCACGGTTGTAGGCGAGGAAAGAGATGTCGGAATCCTCTCATCAACGGCAACAACGGAGACGCGAATCGAGTAACAATGGATGTAGGGAAGCGATCCAGTGATTTCTTCCGCTATTCAGTCTTTCTGAACTCATCGTTAACTTACATGTGGTATCAGAGCCGTCCTAAAATCATGTTATTCGATTAATTATGAAACTATTGATGAATCGTCTTTTATTCAATTAATTTGGATGAAACGATTGAATTTATGATGTGTATATATATATATATTATAAATTTGCTCTTTGGGATTTTGTTTCGGCTTTGTCTATGAGATTAGGAAACCACGGCGGCAATTTGATGAAGTTTGTATAATGGATGCATAAATCTGTATTTGTTTTCGTTGGTTTCATTATCAATGTAAATTACGGTTCTTGTGGAGCTGTAACAAAGTCGAAGTGATAGTAATAATGTAAGCAACTCCTTTAGGTTTTTTTTTTTTTTTTTTTTCCTTCTTCGGCCTATAATCTCAAAAAAAAAAAAAAAAAAAAAATTTACATTATGCTTTATCACAATCTAGCGGCGGCCAGATTTAGAGTATAATGCATATTAGGTTTGGTTGTATTATTATTATTATTAATTTTTTTATGTTTAAAGGTTTAAAGCAATTACGTTGTGATTACCGCCGCATTAAGTGTGCACAACATTGTCCCATTATATATGTAGTACTCCACATATCACTATCTATGCTGTTGGAAAATTTGCATTACGGTTCTATTGCATTTATGTCGTCAATAGAAAGTAGAAAGTTTTTCTAGGCATTGAAGGTAATAATTATATTGAATATTGTTAGTAATTACTCTTTATTGACTGCACTATGTCCGTATATATTGTCCAGTTTGGTGCATATAATTTCTTGCATATGTTGAGTATATATGGACATCATTGTTTGATTAGCTATGATAACTAATCTTTTCTTTGATTATTAGGAGCATTATTTGCTATTTATTTTATGTACATAATTATTGTTAGAAAGATTATAGTAATCAAACGTTTCATGCCACAAATAATCTATCATATTTATAGGTGATTGTTAGTGATACATTAAGTTTTACTCGTTTATCACATTTTGATGATGACAGAGATTGGCACATAATAAGTTTTCTCACAAATCACATTAAATAAAGTGAGTGATTTGAACTAATTCTTTTAATTTATGATTATTTGTTTCTCCCGTATATGTTTGATTAAATTAAATCTTAGTCTTCCATTTATGTATTAGCATATTTTGATTGTTTGCTAATATTAATGTACTGCACATGTACATATTTGGTTATAGGTAAGATCGTCTTAATCAAACTTTTATTCGATAAATAGTGATAATAAAAGAATAAGTTGCATTGATACATTTCACTTGTGATGTTGATCATTTCTATAATCATAACGTAATTTTGCATTCACATGACTAATTTGATGTGTACATAATTTGAAATTAATTAGAAATACTATTTATCGATTATTTTATGTATCACGAAATAAAGATTTAATCACATTGTTAGTGATTACATTGTGACACATAAAAAGATTAGTCACATATGGATAAAGTGACTGAATATCATTAAAGTGTAAATTACATATTTTTGTTGATATTTGGTTCATATTAAAGTCTTGACATATCATAAAGTTTTGGCTTTTAAATTATTGAATTTTGCAAAGATTGTAAATATTTCTTATAGTTCTGTCAAGTTTAGAGTATTGCCACAGCATCTCAAATTCTTGACATATGAAGACTATTCACATTATATGTAGTGATTAGATCGTGACATATTTATTTTGTAAGTCTAGTAAGGCATTATACATGTATACTTGAACCATATTTAAGTATTACATTGCACATGTATATGTCAACATAAGGTTTAGTCGACATCTGTATGATTGTCAATGTTTTGAGTGTCAATGGCGTCAAATGTTGGGTGTAGCCACAGTGGCCTGATATTATGATGAATTAATGTTTTGATCACATTATGTGAAGTGGTTGAAATTTATTGATATTCAGTTGAATTGACAACTGGTTCAAATTAAGGGATATGTCAATTTAAGGAATAAATTGGTTTAGACCCTAGTTTGGTTGGTATTAGCAACTTCTATATTGTATTATGTTGTTAGCTTTTAAGTGTAGCCACATAAGTTCAAATGATTGGCAAAGGGGCCCTCTTAATTTGTTCAAAACTCTAGATAATAATTAACATGGATTCTGGGATTTTGATTGATGATTATAAAATTTATCTTGATGCTCACTTTGTTGAAAATTATCTTACCTTCACAACAAAAAGATATATTGAGTGTATATTACGAAGGTCAAGGATATCCACAGATACCTTGTTCGTCTTCTTTACAAAAATATCACTCAGTTATGTGCGAGTATTATGACATTATGTGTAGAATTTCTGGTGACTACCCACAGGAGCACCTTATTTTCTTGTCTATACTCTACTCTTATGTAAGTGTTGTTTAAACTAGCCTCATGAAATATTTTGTATCTCAATTCATCCACAATAAGTACCCAGCTTATTAAAATAATAGATATAGATATTTGTGGACCTTTTGATGATATCACCTTTGGAGGAGAAAAGTATTTCATCACTTTTTCAATGATTATTCACGTTATTGTTATCTATACTTGTTGCATGACAAATCTTAATCTGTGGACACTTTACAAATGTTCATAACTGAAGTCTAAAGGCAACAAGATAGAAAGGTGAAAATCATAAGGTTGGATAAAGGTGGGGAATTTTATGGAAGGTATGACGAAACAGGACAACATCCTGGACCTTTTGCAAAAATTCTCCAAAAGCTGGAATTATTGCTCAATACACAACGCCTGGATCTCCATGGCGGAATGGTATAGCAGAAAGGCAGAATCGTACGTATATGAAAATGGTTAGATCTATGATGAGTCATAGTGACTTGCCTATATCATTGTGGATGGATGCTTTACGCGCAGCTGATTATATTGCAAATAAGGTTCCCAGTAAGGCAGTTCCAATGACACCTTTTGAACGGTGGAAAGGGTGGAAACCTCATTTGAATCATCTCCAAATATGGGGATGTCCAGCTGGGGCTAGAATTTAGAATCCACAAGTAAAGAAATTGGATTTAGAAACGTTAGTGGTTACTTCAAGGTTACCTAGAAAAATCCAAAGGATATAGGTTTTATCGTCCTAACCATATTACGAGAATTGTTGAAACCGGTAATGCTATACTCTATGAGAATGGCGAAATCAGTGGGAGTGATAAAATTCGTGATGTTATCATAAAGGAAATATGGTACCCGCCCCTTAACCCTATTCCGAAAAGTATTGGGAATCTCTCCATTGTTGAACCGTTGAACAATGAAGAAAATCCAATAAATGATCAACAACTCCATGATGAGATCATCGCCAATGAAAATAGTAAGGAAGCATCACATGAACCAGCATTAAGAAGATCTCAAAGACAAAGGAGATCTGCTATTCCTGATGATTATATGCTTTATCAAGTAGAATATGAACAAGGGACAAGTAAAGATCCGGTTTCATTTTCTAGCCATTAAGGAAGTTAATTCTAGTAAGTGGATTGATGCCATGAAAAATGAAATGAAATCTATGGATGAAAATCAAGTATGGGAAGTCGTTTAATTACCTTCAGGACACAAACCAGTTGGCTGTAAATGGGTCTTCAAGACTAAGCGCGACTGTAATGGTAATATTGAATGATATAAAGCCTGACTTGTTGCCAGGAGCTTCAATCAGAAAGAAGGCATTGATTGCAAAGAGACATTTTCCCTTATGTCCAGGAAAGACTTTTTTTTGAATTATCATGGCACTAGTAGCTCATTATGATCTCGAGTTACACCAGATGGATGTGAAAACAGCCTTTCTGAATGGAGACTTGAAAGAAGAAGTCTACATGCATCAACCTAAATGCTACATTATTAAAGGTCATGAAGACATGGTCTGCAAGCTTAAGAAATCAATATATAGACTGAAACAAACTTCGAGGTAACGGTACTTAAAGTTTCATGAAACCATTACTGTTTTCGGTTTCAATGAGAACACAGTTGATCCTTGCATATACCTCAAGATCAGTGGGAGTAAGTTTATACTTTTGATTCTATATGTTGATGATATATTATTGGCCAACAAAGGATCTTGGTTTATTACATGAAGCCAAGGCCTATCTCTTCAAGAACTTTGAAATGAAAGATTTAAGCGAGGCTTCCATGTGTTAGTTAGGGATAGAAATATTCCGTGACAGGCACTTAATATTTAGGATTGTCTCAAAAGCCTATATTGATAAAGTTTTGGAAAGATTTGGCATGATGACATGTTCTTCCATTATTGTTCTAATATTATTCCACGTAATCGGTTGGAGCGTAAAGAAATGGAAAAACATCCTTATGCTTCTCTTGTAGAGAGTTTACAAGATGCACAGAGTTTGTACAAGACCCGACATTAGTCATGTTGTTGGCAAGTCGGGTACATTTCAAAGCAATCCAGGCATGTCTCACTAGAAAGCTGCTAAGATAGTACTAAGATACTTAAAGTAACATGAATTACATGCTCACATACTGAAAATCAGGACACCCACAGGTGACTGGTTATTCAGACTCGGATTTTGGAGGATAAACTGACACCAGACTTTGTACTCTTGGCTACGTGTATTTTCTAAATGGAGGTGCTGTATCACGGAAAAGCCAGAAGTAATAGTTGACTTACTCATCCACCATGAAAGCAAGGTACGTGGCATGTTATGAGGCTGCAGTCTAGGGGACATGGATCCTCTAAGCATGACATGATATCTAAGGGATCAAAACACATGAACCTTAAATATCTATTACTGAAGCAAGATGTTAGAAGATAATTGTTTGTCATTAAACACAAATTGACAAATCTTATGGTTGCGCATATATTTACTGAAAGGACTACCCCAAGACATAACATAGAGACACTGAAAGAATGAGTCTTGATGATAGCTCCTAATTATCGTGTTCTGCCATTTATTTAGTAATTACGTTTGACTATTTGTTGAGCTCTTAATGTCACTCTTCTACATCATTATTATTTTCTGTTTTCCATTGTGTACACCTTACGAATGGATTTACCAAAACAGAAATTGTCTCTTGCACAGACATAATGGGACCGTTTATGCAATCTCCGCTTATGGTCTAGTTAAGACGGTTGTCAATGTTGTGGTACATAGAAGGGAGCACGTTGCAGAATGATGTGTAACCGCTATGACTCCCATTGATAGCTAGATTAATGATGACACTTACGCTAACCGACTAAAGGAAATGTTTAGCATATAATGCGCGTCTTATGATCCTTACAAGGAAAACACTGATGAAATGTTCCTATCGACCAAGTGGGAGAATGTAAGAATAATTATGTCGTGGCTTTTATTGAGCCCGATTAATTTCCTTTCCCGTTATAGTGGTCTTATAGGAAATTCGTTTTCCTTAGGAAATATGCTATTTATTATTTATTGGTTATTTAAAAGGAGTTTTAATCCGATTAAAACTTGGCTTTGATGGACGGCCGAGATTAAAGCTAAAACCTAGATCATTCGGATTTCGGCCCTCTCTCCGCCTATAAAAGCAATGCTTTACTCCATCATAAAGCATACGAAAGAAACCAACACATCACGGTTTTAGGCAAGGAGGGAGATGTCGGAATCCTCTCATCAACGGCAACAACGGAGACGCAGTCGAGTAACAATGGATGTAGGGAAACGATCCTGGTGATTTCTTCCGCTATTCAGGTATTCTGAATCTGTCGTTAACTTACATTTGATCCACGTATATATACTTTCTATTGAATTGAAACTGCATGCGAAATTCTACCATATATGCCGTTATATTTGAACTTTTTGGCCTTTTGCCTCTCACCTAAGATGCACGGGTACCGATACGTGAATACACGATTTTATGAAAATAATATAAGATACGGATATGAGGTGTATTTGTAAATAATAAAAATGTAAGGACTAAACTGTAAATAATAAGAATAAAATGATTATATATATAGACATATATAGATATATAGACACACACACACACACACGTATATACGTCTATATGTATCTATATACGTCTCTCTCTCTCTATGTATATATACACACATACACACATGTATATATGTATATGTACATACACACAGAGGCGGACGTAGGATTCCGGGCTACGTGGGGCGAAAATTCTAAAGATTTTTTGTAATAAAAAAATATATAGTAGTGTTTTTTTCTTTTTTCTATCCCCTACGATTCTGAAAAAAAACTACTATAAATCGCAAAAAAATGAACACGACTATACATTTCACATTATATATGTTAAAAAACTACATGTCGCATGATCCGAATACATTAACTCTTCTATTTCTATACATAAAATTTTAAAACACTTCAAACAATGTTGTTAAAGGAAACTAATGTTTCGAAACCGATTAATATTTTTTTAATGTATCACTTTGATAATAACTATGTATTTTTATTAATATGATAGAAGTTTTATGTCAATTATCGGTTTATTATTGATGATAAGGCGAATATAAATTTTATGAAGGGCGAAAAAGATATATAACATATATATAATAGTGTATTTTCCAGATCCGATGGGGGCGAGTGCCCCCTTACTTATAGAGTGGATCCGCCCCTGCATACACAAATATTAAGGTTCAAACTCATTCTTTTAAGTATCATGTTTTTCGGGTACTTGTATTTATAATTAAAATACGTGTATCCATAAAGTACCCAATTTTTAAAAATTTCAATTCGTCCCAAATTTGGATCCAACGGAGTATTCGTCAAATCAAGATTATCCGATACGTTATCGGATACGGCTCTCATAAGTGTTACAAATGATGAAGACATAAGACAATTTTCATGTAGATCGAATAATCTCAAGCATAATATACAAATATTTTAATATAAACTTTTCTGTTTAATTAGATCAAAGTTGTAAAACCCCCTAGTTTCCCTTTAGGTGTATAAAATGTTCCCTTAGGTCTAGGGTGGCAGAAACACTTCCTCATAGGTCAATTTCGTCAACGAAAATGAATTGAGTAGCAAAATCAAAGATAGATCGAATGATGACCGATCAATGTTCGAGCTAAGAATTTTGCCAAAACACAGAACCTTCAGGAATTAAAACGGATTGCAATAATCAAGAATAAATAAGAAAGCAAAAAACACACAAGAAACAATAACACAAGATTTAACGTGGTTTCCAGCAATATGCCGACTACTCCACGGGCAGAAAGAAGAGAGTATATTATCACTGGAGATTTTACAGACTCTGCAATTGCATACACAATTGCTCCTACTACTGCTGCAAATGTTCTAGGTTACAACATGATGAAGTTTATAGAATTATAAACTAAAAGTAAAATGTGGAATTATTATTGATAATCAAAAAGTTACAAGTTGGTTTACAATAGCTGATCATGTGGTATTTATAACCCCATACACCTCATGAATCAGTTGGAAGTTAGTTACAAACTGCTAATACAAACTATAACTGAATAACCAATCTCTACATTACACTATACTAGATCGCTTGGCAAAGAGGTCATTGTCCTCATCTTGTCGGCCAGTGCATCACCGATTTGCACTCAACATTCCTTCACCTCTATAATGTAACACCCCATCCCCTCAAGCTAAGAGTGGTACATGAACAGCTTACACTCAGCATTCCCTTCAGCTACTTGAACTCTGGAAGATCTTTGAAATTCCCAATTTGTCTAGTAGATAGGAGAAAATAGGTACATCCAAGGCCTTGGTCAGGATGTCAGCTACTTGTTCTTTTGTGTGGACTATAAGAAGTTTGACAAGTCCTGATTTGACTTCGTCTCTTACAACATGCCAATCAATTTCAATATGTTTTGTTCTTTCATGAAAGACTGGGTTATGAGAAATGTGAATTGCACTGGCATTGTCACAAAATAACACAGCAGGCAACTGAACTAGAACCTGCAAATCCTGTAGTATATAATCAGCCACCGAATTTCACAAACTGCATTTTCCATAGCCCTGTACCCAGCCTCTGATGAGCTTCTAGCTATAGTTGTTTGTTTCTTGGCCTTCCAAGAGATTGGAGCATCTCCTAGAAACATCATATAACCTGCTACAGATCTTCTTGTTTTAGGACAACCAGCCCAATCACTGTCTGTAGAACCTTTAAGTACAAGGTTGTTGTCTGTTGGTAATAATATTCCTTGACCAAGTTCAGTCTTCAAATACCTCAACAGCCTATAAGCTGCCTTCATATGATTTTCAATAGGAGTATCTAGAAATTGACTCAGCTGCTGAACTGCAAAAGCAAAATTTGGTCTGGTGAAGGTAAGATAGATAAGTTTTCCCATTAAGGATCTGTAAGCAGTATTATCCTCCAAAAGGGGTGAATCACCATGCTGTAAAGTTTGCTTAGACTCCATGGGTGTCTTAGCAGGTTTTGCTCCCAAAAATCATATTCTTCTAGGAGATCGATGGTGTATTTTCAATGAGAAATTGATATGTCTGCAGGTGTCCTAGCAGTTTCAATGCCTAGGAAATATTTCAATTTTCCAAGATCTTTAATAGTGAATTGCTGGTTAAGGGCATCCTTGACCTACTGAATTAACTCCTCATTGGGTTTTGCTGCTATGATGTCATCTACATAGACCAGCAAAGCAATAAAGGACTGTCCTGACCCTCTTGTGAATAGACTGTGGTCATTTTTGGATTGAATGAATCCTTGAGCCTCCAAGGATGCAGTCAACTTGCAATTCCATTGTCTGCTGGTCTTGCTTGAGGCCATACAATGACTTAGTAAGTCTGCAAACTTGATTTAGTTTAGTTGTTGTGCAACCAGCTGGGGGTAACTGTATGTATACTTCTTCATGTAAATCTCCATGTAGAAAGGCAGTGTTGACATCCATCTGATGTAGATGCCAATTATTGGCTGCTGCTGCTGCAAATAAGGCTCTAACTGTAGTGATCTTGACAATAGGTGAGAAGGTTTCTTGATAATCAATACCATATGTTAGAGTGTAGCCTTTTGCTACTAATCTAGCTTTATATCTCTCTACTGAACCATCAGGGTTGTGTTTGATTCTATACACCCATTTGCACCCAATGGGTTTTTTGCCTGGGGACAGATCAACTATTTCCCATGTATGAGTCTTTTGTAGAGCTTCAATCTCCTTTTGCATTGCTTCCTTCCATTCATCATGCTTGATAGCTTGATTGTAAGTCTTAGGCTCTTTAACAACATCAATAGCATTGATGAATCTGGCATAGTCTGATGATAGGTTGTTCGGGCTCATGACCTCACTCAACAGGTGTGGTGTCTGCTGAATAGTGTGAGCACCTCCTTGATAAAAGGTTGGTGGTTTCCTTGTTCTTGTGGACATTCTTAATTGTGTGGGCTCATGTGTCTAATTAACTGGTGCATGCTCTTCATTAGATGCCTCAGCTGCAGGATGATCATGTGCTGGTGATCTGTGAGTCATTCATGAGATCATCAAAACTGTCCATTATTAATAAAGGAACGGGCATGTCGACAAGATATCTAGCCCTTCCTAATACATGTTGAAATAGAGGAAAATAAGTCTCATGGAATTGAGTATTTCTAGCAACAAAGATGTCTTTGTTGGTAATATCTAAAGAATAGCACCATTGGGCGTATTTGAATTCCCAAGATAGACACAAGCCCTACATCTTGAGTCAAATTTTGTCTGTCTTTGCTTTGAAGTGTGCAAGAAAAAACTAAGCAACCAAAAACCTTAAACACATAATAGTCTGGTTTAGTGCCATAAAGCACCTCACGTGGAGTGCTTTCTTTTAGCGATGGTGTAGGTGTAGCATAATTAATTTTACAACATGTAAAGACAGAGACCCCAATATTCAATGGGTAAATTACTCGGAACCTTAGTCCCTGGAAACATTTAGTAAATGCCGATGTTTCCTTTCAACAATACCATTTTGTTCGGTGTGTTGACACAGGATGTCGATGTATGATGCCTGCTTGAGCATTAAAATCGGTGAGTTTGGAACTCACCCATTGTCGAATCTAACAACTTTAATAACTTTGTGAAACGAGTAGAAACAAATTTAACAAAGGATTTAACAAGGTCGGAAGCTTGATTTACGCCTCATAAAGAAAAACACAAGTAATCTAGAAAAGTCATCTACAACAGTTAAGAAATATTGCTATTCATTGACGATGTTTGTCTGAAGGGACCCCAAATATCTATGTGAACGAGATCAAATATAGCATTCACGACAGTAGTGCTCAAATAAAAAGGATTTTTCTTTAGTTTTGCCATAGGACAAACATAACAAATGTCATGATGACAAAACTTGACATCAGCAGACTGTGTACTAATGACTTGCAGTCTCTTATCAAGCAAGTGTCCTAGTCTGTAATGCCATAAAAGAGCATCATCTAATCTTATCAGACAATGTATGATTTTCTACAACATTGGCAACACAAAGCCTTATTGGTTGATCCATGACATAGAGTCCTCTGTGTAACTCAGCTGAACCAATCACTTTCTTGTTCTTGTCCTACAAAACACACTTGTTAGCAGAAAAGATAGCTTCCCCTTTTGTATAATTAAGAAATGAAGGTAAAGATAAAAGGTTATACTTAAAACCAGGAATGCAAAACACATCATGTAGGACCAGCTGAGGGTTGACTTTTACTTGTCCTATATGTGTGACAGAAACAATTTTTTCCATTAGGCATTTTTATACCAGATGAAGGTTTGGGATTGCTGAATAGATCTAATGATCCTACAATGTGATCTGTGGCACCAGAGTCCAAGATCCATTGTATAGATCTTACTAAATTTAGATCACTTGTCCCTGTAGCAGGTGAGTAGTGTGTCACGATCTCAACAGGCTGGCCAATAGCAAACCATGCATGTCTAGGTGGATCAGAACTCAGCAGAGCCATCAACTTATCAAGTTGATGTTGTTAGGTTTTATGCCAGAAAGACAATTTGTAATTGTTTTATTTAAATAGATGACATAATTTATTTCATCTTATATATTCGCATTAACTGCCAATATTAATACACTACAGAAAACCCTAAGTATATTGATTATGTAATCACATAACTCAGTGTATGGCTATACACACGAGGATTGAGTTTGTGAAATATACTTAAAATTAACTTAGTCGATGGCGCTTATTAACTGAGTACGAGTCTCTAGATTAATTTGCTAATAATGCGCCTAACACTTTAGGTGTGAATGATCTTATCCGGATTTGCCGGTAATAGTGGTACCTAATGGTGCATTTATATATGATGATAATCATATAGGGCTGGACCGATTTGATTTGAGTTCTTGATATAATTCCGTAATCGAGAAGTCTTATCGAATCACGAGATGATCATATATGGATTAACCTTAATCCTGAGGTGATCACAGACAACTGCTTAGACTAGGGTAGGGTTTGATGTGTTAGTAAGGATCACTTCTAGTATGTGGTCCAACACTTCTCGTTGGCTCTATTCTAGGATGAGTGAGTAGTATGTGCTATCACGGATATGGAATCCATTCCTTCCTCGGAAGTAGATTAAAGTTCCTTTATTTGTTAACCCTAGAAACTGATCGATGGGTTCAGTTCATATTATATTAGTTATGAACTAATTGATCACTAAGGGTTAATGGTAAATAAGGATAATATGTTTCGAGAAGCGGTTTACGGAGATATCCCGAATCAAAGTGAATGATCATGGAGGATTTATCTCAGTATGTAATGATTATATCAGTGGACACCTTATGACTCATAGTTGAGTGTAAGTTTATATCTATATTCAGCAGAGTTCAGTTTCGGGTTTATGGTGGTGAATATAATTGTTCGGTCTGACGAATAATTTTATTTAATTTATTGTAGCTACTGAAAATGGATCCATGGTCCCCGACGTGGCTCCTAACATAGCATATGTTTTCTCGTCGTTTCACCTCAATTAATATTAAATAGTTGGATTGGATTATTTAATTGATATGTGGATTAATTGTTTAGTTGGACTAGATAATTAAATACATGGAAAAGAAATTTTTTCGTGGACTCGGCCCATTGTGTCAAAAATTTCGTGTGGCCCTATACTGCCTAGGGTTTTGGCCGAGATTAGTTGTTATTTAATTATTAAGGAATTAGTTTTCTTGGATAATTATTTAACATGTGATTTATCTTTTATTTGTTAATTGATAATTCATGA
The DNA here is from genome assembly GCA_026214975.1 of Gentiana macrophylla. Taxonomy (NCBI): domain Eukaryota; kingdom Viridiplantae; phylum Streptophyta; class Magnoliopsida; order Gentianales; family Gentianaceae; genus Gentiana; species Gentiana macrophylla. Next base: position 99,333,244 of record CM047813.1, read on the forward strand.
AATACTAGATAATAATATTATTTATCCTAATTTGTTTGGGATAATTATTTTATTTATCTTTTATTTGAAATAAGGATTAATCTAATAATTATCTCTTAATTATTAAATCCTTGGAGAACAAGGATTACTCTCCTATATAAAGAGAGTTCTCCCAAGCCTTATGACACACATTATTTTCGAAATATTGGTGAGTATTCTAGCCTTGAATTTTTGGCTAAATACTTGGGGTTTGAGTTTTAGAAAACTTCGGGTTTTCTAAGGTAGCATATCGAGGAGGTCCGTGGCTTGAAACACCATCCACCTGGTGTTGCTAGGAGACACGCGTTGGAAGACTGTGGCTTCTCATCTAGCTTGGATCTTGGATTGACCTTTGTTCTTGGAGTAATTGCACCATAAAAGGTTGGTAATCTAAACCCCTCATAGGTTTAGATCATTATTTTATGTATTTTGGTTGACTAGATCTAGATCTTATACTTTCCATTGCTGAATCGGGTGGATCTTGATCCATCCGGTGATATTACATCCTGCTGATGTGCAATAAGATTTGGAAACCCCGTCCAAAGAGACTTGTTTTGGGCTTGATCTTCTTCTGTTGACTGTTCTTCCTCTACCAAATTACCGTTTTTTGACTTGAAACCAGGAGGATAGACATGTTTCTTGTAACATGTTTCATCAGTATGACCATTAAATCCACAAAAATTACATTGCATCTTCTTGGGATTCTTAGGTCTGCGATTTGCAGCTGATGCAGAGTTAGGTCTGCTGACTATCTGATTTTGCCCCTGTCCACTTTTTTGAGACAAAAGAACCAAAGATTCTTGATTTTTGGCTCTATTAGCTACATATAACTTATGTCTTTCAAATTTAATGGCTATTGCAATGGCATCATGAATTTCTGGAAAAAGGCACCATTAACATTGCCTGTGAAACCATTGGTTCAAAATCATCCTTTAAACCTTTAAGGAATATCATGACATGTTCAGCCTCCATATGATCCATCAATGTGCTAATTGCATTGTAGTGACATTGAGGATCCTAAGAACAAAATGATACATGCCTGGTAGTTTTGATTTCTTCCCACAGAACCATCAATTTTGTGAAATGTTGATTGACCAAGTCAGTACCTTGCTTCAGCATATGCATCTCTTCAAGAAGATTTGAAAGCCTCAAGGCATCAACATTAAAGAATCTAGCTGCAAGATTCTTCCAAACTGCATGTGTACTCTTGAAGTATATCAAACTCTGGGCAATGGTGTTCTCTACGAAATTCAAGATC